>JAVQJS010097240.1:0-37885 GCA_036024795.1 Galaxias rostratus
CTTAGAGTAAACAGCCTTCCACACTAATTTATGACAAACCATTTGTTCAAGCAGTCTAATGTTAAACAAGATTCTACATAGGCCCTACTATTGCTATTAGTCTAATTTCTACCATTACACGTGTCAGAGCACAAACCAAGCATCAAGTCAAAGGAATTGTCTGTAGACCTCCTAGACAGGATTTTCTCAATGCACAAATCTTGGAAAGGGTGCAGAAAAATGTCTGCTGCTTTGAAGATCCCAATGAGTCCAGTGGCCTTCATCTGTAAGTGCAAGACATTTGGAACCACCTTCCTAGAAGTGGCAAGCCGTCTAAACTGAGCGACTGGGGGAGAAGGGAGGTGACCAAGAACTGGATGGTCACTGTCTGAGCTCCATTGTTCCTCTATGAGACAGGAGAACCTTCCAGAAGTACTACTATCTCTGCAAAAATCCACCAATCAGGCGTGTATGGTAGAGTGACCAGACTGGAGCCACAGTAAAAGGCACACGGCAGCCCGTCCGTCATGAATGCCAAGCGTCAAATTTGGGGTACACCAGGAACGGCTCATCACCGGCTAATACCATCCCTAGAGTGAAGCATGGTGGTGGCAGCATCATGCTGTAGGGATTTTTTTTGTGTGGCAGGGACTGGGAGACTAGTCACGATAGAGGAAAAGATGAATGCAGCAATGTAAAGAGACGTCATTGATGAAAACCTGCTCCAGAGTGCTCTTGACCTCAGACTGGTGCTACAGTTCATCTTTCAGCAGGACAACGACCCTACACCCACAGCCAAGATATAATAGGTGTGGATTCAGGACTATTCTGTGAATGCCCAGCCAGAGCCTAGATTTGAATCCGATTGAGCATCTCTGGAGAAATCTGAAAATGGCTGTGCACCCACTCTTCCTATCCAAACTGATGGAGCTTGAGAGGAGCTGCAAAGAGGAACGGGCAAAACTACCCAAAGGCAGGTGGGCCAAGGTTGTGGGATCATGTTCAAGACTTGGGGACTGTAATTGCTGCCACAGGAACCTATCCCACCCGACATTGAGCGAGAAGTGTGGTACACTCTGACAGGTCGCGGGTCCATCGCAGGGCTAACACACAGGGACATACAACTACTCACACACAAATTCATACCTATGGACAATTTAGAGTCACCAATCAACCTGCATGTTTTTGGACTGGGAGGAAACCGGAGTACCTGAAGGAAACCCACGCTTACATGGGGAGAACATTCAAACCCAACACGGAAAGACCATTGGCTTAGGTGGGGATCGAACACCAGGACCTTCTTGTTGTGAGGCAACAGTGCTAACCACTGAGCCACCGTGCTTAGTAACATAACAAAATGTGGAGAAAAAAATTGTGCTGTGAAAACTCTCCGGATGCACTGTATCCTAGCAAGTTAGATGTAATTTCAGTAATAATACTATTTAATTTAATTGTGCTTCACTTTGCAAGAGTAATCTCCAATGTAGATAATCCCTATTAAACATACATTGCAAATTATATAAGGCAATTGAAAAAAAGCCACAGCTCTGGCGACACACACTGCTCTCTCCCATCTGGAAAAAAAGAACATGTGTGAGGATGCTATTATTCGACTACAGCTCAGCATTCAACACAATTTCCCCCCCCTAGCTCATCTCTAAGCTCAGTGATCTGGTCCATCTGCTGCTGGATCTTTGACTCTTTGACGGGTAGGCCCCAGGTGGTGAGAATCATTAGCCACACTTCCTCTTCTCTGACTCTGAATTCCAGTGCTCCGCAGGGCTGTGCGCTCAGCCTTCTCCTGTATGCCCTGTTCACCCACGACTGTGTAACAAAACACAGCTCTAATGTCATCCTCAAATTTGTTGACGACACTTCTATCTGGGGCCTCATCACAGACAACGATGAGACGGCCTACAGAAAGGATGTCAAGGCACTAACCAGCTGGTGTCAGGACAAAAACCTCTCTCTCAACATCAGCAAAACAAAAGAGATTATTGTGGATCATAGCAAACTGTAAAGAAATGGACATGAACCCAGTCTCATTGGAGACCCCGAGGTCAACAGGGTGAGCAACTTCAGGTTCCTTGGGTACCACATCACTGAGGATCTCTTCTGGTCCCTTCATGCAGACGAGGTGGTGAAGAAAGCTTGTCAGCGGCTCATTCCTTGAGAAGGCTGAGGAAGTTTGGCATGAACATCAACATTCTCACTAACTTCTACAAATGCACTATTGAGAGTTTGTTGACTGGCTGTGTCACGGTCTGGTCAGGGACATGCTCTGCTCAAAGTCGTATATCACAACAGCCAGTAGTGTCTGCGGCTCAGCATACCATCGACAACAAACTCCCTACAATCCAGGACTCCTACCACCAGCGGGGCCTAAGGAAAGCTCACAGCATCATCAAAGACCACAGCCACCCACTCCGCAGCCTTCACTCTTTGCTACCATCTGGTAGGAGGTACAAGAGCATGGTTGCACGTACCTCTAGATTGAAAAAAGGTTACTACCCCCACTCCAAGAGGCTACTGAACTCTTAACATTGAACTCTAAACATTGAACTCTTAACACTGAACTGTGAACTCAACCATGTCACCACAAGACGTGACATGCTTCATCCACTTGTGCAATATATTGACATTGTCACTTCATGTAGATCCTGCTCATTTAAAATGTAAAATTACCTTATTTATATTGTCAAGACCTGCCCTTACTGTCCTCACACTTCTATTTTGTACATATCGTTTTTCTACATTCTGGCATGCTCTTCACTGTGCAATACATTGACACTGTCACTTCATGTAAATTCTGCTTATTTATGAATTACCTTATTTATGATGTTAAGAACTGCCCCTACTGCCCTCACACGTCTTTTTAAATTTATTGCTGTTCTATGTTTTTGTAATAATTGTAGTAACTTGTATTTTTTTCTGCCGAGTTTACCGACTCTCGTTCAGCATATTTCTTTGTACGTTGGCCCTGTGTTTATTTCATATAACAAAAAACCTGAAACTTGAACTTGAACAGGGAGAAATTATTGCTCATGCACCCTGTTTAGAACTAAATGCATACTTTTTTAACACATTAAACCATTTTCTGTGACAGCCTGGCTGTTGAAAATGAAGCCAAACTGCAGTACCTCATCATCATGCGTGTCCACAATTATATTATGATGAAGAGGCACAACCGATCTAGTGGCAATATGTCCCCTTGTCAACAAACAGGGTTTGAACCGCAGTTCGCTTTTGCTGTATGGGTAGGTTCTGCGCTCTATGGCTATTGCGTTTGCACAAGGAAATGCATTTCTAGTTGTTCAGTCATTCCTTTAGCAAAAATCCCTTACTCCCTTTGGATTGCTGGAATAAAGATAGAAGTAGAATTCCGTTCTAGAATTCTGTCTGTAGGTAGGGGGAAAGGTTTTTACCCTCGCCGCCCTGGCATTCAAGGGGTCCTTCGTCCAGAGCCAGAGGGGGACAATAAAGTTTTATAACTTTATTCACATGCAGAAAATTAGAAAGCCAGTCTGGGTTACTAGATCAAGATATCTCTCGGTGCTGTAGAGAATTTTTACACCAAAAGGTCATATGTGTGAAGTTGATTCTCTTAGATGACAATATTAAGCAGCTCTGCAGATCTATATTTCCTTCACAAAAAACCTTCGCATACAAGGGGTTTCTGGAAAAGTAGCTCTCAAGTACTAACAGTATGTCGTGCCAACAGCTAATTAGTTCAGCAGGGTTGGAAACATTAGATATTCTGAAATATTTAGGCTGCATCCAAAATGAATATAAACGCAGACAAAAGGAAATGGAGTGTTGAAAATATTTTATAAATGATCTGACTTGACCTACTTTTTAGTAACTTTTAGATTAATAATCGGATACATTTTCTGGGAGTTCCAGATGATAAAAGGTGAGTGTTCAGCCAAATTGGCACACAGGCCCAGTTGGGAGTCAAAATAGGGTTTAACACCACACATTTCTACTTTATTAAAATTGGTGGGGGTAGGGGACTCGAGAACAGTGGGCTATCATCAGTTTTTGAAATAAAAATGAACAACCTGTCAGTAACATTTACACCTTTTTACTTACAAAGTTTGATTTTGCACAAAATTATTGCAAACAATCCCCACTCATATATGTTAATATTTTTTAAAGCCTTCCTTTTTCCTGAAGGCTATTCACTCTATGCAACGTATCATTCCATATAAGGTTTGGTGGATCAACCCGTTATACAGATGTAAGACTGAGCCAGTTGTTTCTACCTTCCTACTCGTGGTCTCTAAAGGAGGTGGGGAAACTGTTGTGGAGTGTATCTCAGAACGCTCTGTGAAAGCAGTGCATTCTATCTCAGTTGTGGTAGGAGATGTATTAGATGATACTTCTTCTGATCCATTGGTAGTTCCCTCCACTGTTGTATTTGTGCTAGTTTTAGCCATTTCCTCACCTGGTTTCCCAGTATCTAGGATTGTTGCAGTATTTAATGCTTCCCCCAGACTATAATTTTCCTGTGTAAATACTGCTGACTTGCTCAAAGTTTCTGCATCTGCTGTTGTAAAAGGTCCTTCTGCTATTCTAACTGTTGAAGTACACTCTACTTCTAATTTCACTGTTGGAGTTGTGTTGTCTTCTAAATTCACTACTGTCATTACCTCTGCTAATCTCTCAGTTGCAGCAGTTAATTCTTCTAACTTGACTGTCGATGGAAAACCTGCTTCTAATGTCTGTTTTGTGTATTCTTCTAAATTAGGCCTTGTATTGGTTCTTTCTTCTAATGTTAAATTTGGATTAGTCCCTTCTATGTCTAGCCTCACAGTTGGAGTAGGCTGTTCATTTAACCCTGTAGTTTGAGTGGATATTTCCTCCTCGAATCTTAAGGTTGGAGTAGTTATTTTTCCCTCTATCACTAATCGAGTAGTCGCGTCTTTGTCTAATCTCATAGTTGGACTGTCTTTTTCTTTCTCTAATCTCCTAGTGGGAGTCATTTTCCCTTTCTCCAATCTCACAGTTGTAGCAGTTATTTGTTCCTCCTGCCTCACAGATGGAGTAGGAAATTCTTCCCACAATCTTGCTGTTGTAGTATGTATTTCTGCCATTAATCTCAAAATTAGAGTAAAGTTATTTTACTCTTTGTTTTTTTTCTCTTTTTTTTTTCTCTAATCTCACAGTTGAAGGAGGTATTTCTGTCTCTAATCTCAATATTGGAGTAAAGTTTTCTGTCACCAATATCACAGTTGGAGTAGTTGTTTCTTTCTCAAATATCACAGTTGAAGTGGTTTTTTCCTCCTCTAATCTCTCAGTTGGAGGGGTTAAGTCTTTCCATATTTTATGTCCATCCTGACCTACCTTCCTCAGGGGATATTTTATCTCATCTTGTGGTCTACTCCAAATCACCACCATTGTCATTACTTTAAGATTCAGCTTTAAAGCCATTTATCCTCCACACATGAGTCTCTGATAAGGATACCTCTGCATCTCTGGGACTTGAGGAGTTTTGGATTTCTCCCTCCTCCCAGTTTTGGAACCTCCTTAAAAATATGGGTGACATTAGTTTTGATAAAAAATTAAATATTTGGTCTTCTTTTTGACAAATGGTCAGACTTGTCAGTTTTTACTTGGAAAATGTCAAGCTGTCTAACTAAACCCTGATTTGACTCCTGTGGTCCTGGAAACTCTATTTGAACTGAGACCTCCATTTTTAAATGTGTCCCTATGTGTGCTCTCTCTTTCAAATAATGGTCACTTTGAGGCTTGTGGCAACAGGGGGAAATTAACACAGATGCTGTTGTTCTGTAACTTTCTATAAGCATATTCTCAAAATTAAAAATAGTTGTCCACTCAATGTCTTCATTTCCGTTTACTTCCTGCACCATGGCCCCCTGAAAGAAATGGCCTAAAGGATTTACATGAAGATATGTAAACCAAGTGGTTGCAGGAGTGCTAAAATGGTCTCGTATGACCCCTTCTTTATTCAGTGCCATTAACCCCTGCTTAGATAAGGCTATTTCACTCACAACATATGTCACAGGCTGTGTGATGTCTGTTGACACGTACCATTTTCTTCCCCTCTGGAGTGGAGAAACTACAGCCTGAAATAAAAAAAGACATGAGAAAATAACCTTTTTGTATTTTTCGCATAATATGATTAACACTGCCAGTTCGAGAGCACAATGGAAAAAATGTAACTTTAATTAATCTCTTCCCTACTTGCATCAATGAAAGTGCAACCTTATCAAAGCACTTACCGTGTCAAATGTATTGTTTTCATTCAATTTCAAGTGCATGCATGAAACAAGTCTTTAAAGAGCACATGAACATAAATACAGGGTTTATTGCTTGAACCATTTTATTATTCAGCTAATAAATGGATGTTGGATATCATGCAAAGCTCCATGCCCTTAAAAAGAAACACCTTTTGGCAGATCATTAGGAATGAAAATGGCGATTATTCAATAACATTTGCTCAACATATGATCAAATATCTTAGTTGATCAAATATGCATGTAAACTAATGTTTATATTGAATACGGTTGTGTCCTTATGATCCGAGAGATAACAGGGCAATCCAAGAGGAGACAATGACAAAATAGCTTTATATATTAAAATGAACTAAACGTTTATGAGTGATGCAAGTTCAAAGAATATTATTGAGTATTTTGCATACCGATGTTCACATGTGATTGCTACATTTCTTTTCTGCTAAGTCCTGATGGAATAGATTCCCCCCTACGGTCGTCCTGCATTGTGTAAGCCCAGTAGACAGGAGATTGTCTTTCTTTGTGACAAGCCACACATACACATTTTCCTTTCCAAAACCAACAGTGATGTTCTGTCCCACTCTGTAATGTACCCAACCCTTCGGGGCGCTGTCGATTTAATAGCAGAAATGTACAGGAATGTGAGCTGACAAAGTCCATGAGCCAGTCCCCCTTTCCAGGGGAATGAGGAGTGAAGACAGCCAGAAACACTGACAGCAAACGCAGCCCCATCATACCTGTAATAGTATACTCGGGCAGAGGAGATTACAGAGCAAATCTACAACTTGAGGGTTGCCTTTCTAAAGGCTTATGTAAATTTGAAAATGCAAATATTAAAGCTGCTACGTTAGCATGTTGTATGTCTGTTACTTTCAAGGGTCATAGGTTAAATTTGTGGCTCACCATAGTTTTGGTTCTGCTCCATAATCAAGATATAAACAACCAAATTTCCATCACAAAGAAGATCAATTATTTTAAGGCTCTCTTAACATGCATTTACTCTTTGACTGTGGAGTAATAAAATGTCTGTATAAAGGAGTTGTGCTTTTGCTGTTTGTTGGCATGCAATTAAAAAAATACTAAGGTAAAACAGAGATCATGAACAAATCAATAACTGTTGATTGAAAGTAACTGACCTTCATATTTTAAAATGTACAGTATGTTTGGTAAATATCTTGGTCAAAACAATTTTAAAGAGATTTCTATGCAATAGTAACACAATTTCCAAATCTTTGATGCATGATCTAGGTTTGGATGCTGCTTTATGCACCTAAATCCTAAGCTCACACCATTGCTTACACAACTTAACCTATAGCATAGCGTATAGTAAGTATTTTTGTAGTAATGCAATTCAAGTAGTGTTATTAGCTGGCATAGTCTTTCCAAAATATGTATGGACAGTATGTAAGTAGTTATGTACTTTTCAGACCTCTGTTACAACCAATCCCTCACAGCGTGTCAAAGGCAGCTTAGCCTAGTTTCACTTTTTGAATACTCAGGTCATGATGCATCACTACACACACCTCTTTCACATACGTTTACGATTTTAAGCCAGCACTGTTACAACAGTGTGTTCATATTTGCATGCAGATCTAATGATAGGGTCAGGTGAACTACTGTTTCCAGATTAGAATGATCTGTAATTGTACCAAGCAGTCCTGATGCTTAGCTTTTGTTAAAAAAAAAATACACTTTACTCAACATCTACAGAAGTGGAAAAAAAGAACCAGGTAAAATACCGTCCATGTCTGATGTAAAACAGACAATAAACAGTGTATGAGATTGTTCTGAGGGACCAAGAAGAATAGTAAGTTTATGAAAATGCATTTTATAAATTGTAGACTACATCTGTGGTATATGCTGACATGCATAGAGTTATTGTATTGCTAGAAAAGCCATTTTGATGGCTTACAGGACTGGTCAGAGGGTGTCGCTTGCTTATTTATTCCAAAATGATATGTCTCATTTCAATATAGCCTAGTAAACCTAGAGTGGCACTATATTCTTAACTCAATACTCTAAAGTATTCCTCAAAAGTTATAACACCAAAGGTTAGACCAGGATGTATTTTCCTAAATACTGGGTGCATTTGAACTCAAACCATGTACAATGCGTCCATCATGACACCTAATGTGACTCACCATTGCCGCAGAGCACCACCAGACGGGGTGGGGTCATTGTAAGTACAGGGTGCCAGCTAAACGGCAGGGGAGAGTTGTTTCAAACAAAGACCCTTCGCCAGTGGGAGTTTTCTGTTGCTCACAAACACCACACAAAGCAGGCCAAGACAAAAGCATAACCAGTAGCTCAAATAGTGTATCATTCAGCAACTCATCTGTGTGTTTGCCTACCGGAGAAGAGGGTTGGGGGATGCACATAGAGGGGGAAAAGATAAAGGGTGGAAAGGAGACATACTTCAAAAGACCTATGAATAGGGGTTGTGACTTTATCACTACTGATATCACAATTGATGTAGCTGATGTTTGCACTTAGTCTAGACAAATTCATTTTAGTTTAATTTACATTGGTAAAACACAACAGTGCAACAAAATTCCGCTATGTTGTTTGAACTGAATAGGTGTTATAGTTATTGTCTGTTATACTAAAGTCAGTATTGTCAAAAGGTTACGTTCATTACACTAATGTCAATATTGTTGTCTGATCTAGCCTGGCATAGGTTTTGTTTATGAGGCCAATGTCAGTATTGTTCCTTTCGATTGTTTTCTTTGCTAATACACTGTAAAAAAAATAATATAATAAATAAGATAGTTTGGTTGTCAAATTCAGATATGACTTCTTAAAAGATAAAAATGTCAACCTGATCTAAACACAGTATTGTAGAATAACACCTGCATGTTGGATAGTGATATACAGCAAATTCTCAAAGCGGTGTATACACCGTTTTGCTACGGGTTCCTTGTTGAATTACATGTTTCCTTGAAAAGGTGTGCAACGATCTTTAAGATATGTTTTCTCTCGTTTGGTGGGTCTGTTAGATGTCACCCAATCAGCGGCAACCTGACATTAAAGTTAAAGTTGAGTAAAAAATGCAGGGCGCACAACGGATCCTACAACAGTTGTTTATAAATGTATCTATCGCTGTGTGTTATATGAAAAAAATTATATATTTTTTATATAAATATTCAAAGAGATTTTTGTCATCACATTTGTACATACAAAGCTCACAAACCTTTCACAAGACGACAGGGCATTCAATGGGCCACCCTTCCAGTTCAAATAAACGTTTTTTCCAGGTTTAATGCAGCCGTGACCATAGAGTTAGAACAAGTGTCTATCTCTGAGGATGTGACATTTGCCTGTGTTTAGATGGATTCTTTTTGGTGACTAAATTGAATTGAAGCACTTTTGGTGCGTGCACATTATCAGAACAAAAACCTGTGCTCTTTTGGTTTTGCCATTGAGAGCTACTTACTGAACTCTACCTTTGCACGTTTCTATGTCATCATCATCATCATTTGCAAGTCAGTGCAGACTGGCAGGGTACCAATTGCTAGCTGGCACAATACAGTGCGCTGCTGTTGATCATGATGAAGTGGCCTGGTTATGTCATGTGGTGGTGTCGTTCTTAACTTGATAATTTTTTAATCAATTGATAGCCTGAAACATGCATTTTGTGAATTGTGAACTTTCATGCTTCCCAGCTTCCATCAGATAAGCAAGTGTCATTGTGATAATATCATTAATGCAATAGAAGGGAAATAAAGCTAGGAAAAACACGGCTTGACCACGTGCTATTTTCAGTATTATTCACCTGTCCATGCAATAAAATTAACATAAATTTTATTTTTGATAGGCTGGCTTGTCACCCTAAGTTTACAGTTATCCCAAGCAATAGCATTGTTTTGCAACACCTGGCACTGGCACTTTTTTCATTATCTTTTTATATGATAATGAACACATCCTTTTTCATAGAAAATGAGTCAACATAGTAATACATGACAGTGATGTTCTATTCATGAACATTGTTTATTTTATTAACAACAATTTTGTTTCATTCATTAATTTTGTTCAACATAGTATAGCAAACAGAAATGAATAGTTCACCCCACAACTGCGTCTTCGGGTCGGAGTGGTTTGTTAAATTTTCTCTAGATAGCTCGGCATAAAAACCTATATTTAGATACAATTTTATTCGCCCTAGTTATGTAGTTACGACTGTGTCGAAGTTATGACTAACTCCCTATGCTAATTAAGTCACCTTAAAGCGGTTGCAAGAATATTCTTTTACTGAAACGTGATATGTTGCATTTAGGGAAAAAATATGTAATAATAAAAAAATGTATATGACTTTAAGATAAAAACATTTTAAAATCAGGTTATGCCATACAGCCAAATAACGATCACACTAAAACTGTAACTAAATCACCCAGTATTGCGGTGTAAGCTGTTTAATTTAATAAACTAGGTGTTTTGATTAGTTTGATTTAACTGTAAGCTGTATTGTGAAAAACTGAATAAAAACTGACCCAAAACCAGAAATAATAACTTGTGAACCAATTCAATAATTTTTGTTATCTATGCTACATCTAGCAGTCACCTGAAAAGTTAACGGAATACTTCAAAGACAGGACAGGGAACAGAAATTTGCAGTTCACCCCCTCAACTGGGTCTTCCGGTGTTTCGGAGTAATTTGTTAAAAAGAGTAGTTCACCCCTCGAATGTGTCTTCTGGTCTAAGTCTTTCATTGATTAGTCATGTGATAGCTGCATGGGTTAGGCACTGGTGATCAGAAAAAAATATCAGCTGTTGACCCCTTAGGTACAGAGTCTTTTGTTAACTTTTAAAGTTACAGACACGTCAGAACGCATTAACCCTCACCGCCCCCGACCATCCGTCCAATTAACAAAATTCAAGAAAAGACTCGAAAAAGAATAGTTAATTTCACTGAAGGAGAGTTAATAAACCAAGTCACTGAAATGTATAGATCTTTACATCACTGATTCTTCACACATGGCAAATTCATCCAGTTCTGGCACATAATGAGTTCTCAGAGGTTTTGTTTTCTTTCAGTATGTTATGTAGCTTACAAAGAATGCTGATACCAAAGCCCGAACCCTTCACTTTGGGCACATCTTCTTCTTGGCAGCTTCTACCTTTTTTTCAGAGTCCTGGCGAGAGATAGGACTCTTCTTTCAAAATCGCCCACGGTGAGAGACACCGGGGGTGGGGGGATTTTCACAAGTCCCCGGTGGGCACTGTTGAGTTTTCCCTGATGAACGAGAGGGTCGCCGTCTTTCTTGGAGACGCTGGTTAGGGTCCTAAAAAGGGTACCTTTATCTAAGGTTTCAACATACATGTGGGTGACGATGGAGAAGGGTGATTTTGAGGAATGGTCAGCCCGATCTGAACCAAAGAGGTGCATTGTTAATGTTCATAAGTGCACCTAGTACCAGACCACCCTAAGCCGCAGATCGATTATCTACTTTGTGGTTCTATCAGCAGACCTGCGGCCGTATGCCTTGGACACTTGAGTAAAGAGAGGAGCAGAGCTGTCAATTGATCATCACCTGGTGGTGAGTTGGAGCAGATGGCGGGGGAGGCTGCCGGGCAGACCCGGTAAACCCAAACATGTAGTGAGGGTGAATTGGGAACGCCTGGTGGAGGACCCCGTCCAGAGAATTTTCAATTTCCACCTCCAGAAGAACTTCTTCTGCGTCTCAGGGGAGGTTGGGAACACTGATTTTGAGTGGACCATGTTTAAAGCCTCCATTGTGGCAGCCGCTACTAGAAGTTGTGGTCAGAAGGCCGTCAGTGCCTGTTGTTTCAGCAACCGAAGGACCTGCTGGTGGATACCAGCAGTGATCAAAGCCGTCAGACTGAATAAGGAGGCCTTTATGGCTTGGTTGGCCCAGGGGTCTCCTGAAGCAGCAGACGGGCACCGAGCGGCCCGAAAGGCGGCTGCCTTGGTAGTCACAGAAGCAAAATCCCGGGTGTGGGGGGAGTATGGGGAGGCTATGGAGAGGGACTTTTGGGCGGCACAAGGAAGTTTTGGCAAACCGTTTTCAGCATTTCAGAAAGGGAAAGCAGGGATTGCCCCAGGCTCTCTGGACAGGGGAGGAGAACTGCTGACCCGTACCGGGAATATAGATTGGGCATAGCTGTATCATTTCAAAGTTATTTCATTAACTTTCAAGTGCATTATAAACGCCTCAAATTTCTTCAGGACAAGGTTTTAATGCTTTCATGAACGTTAACACCTATCGTTTTAATAATGTTGTGTTTTAAATACAGTATGTTACCATAGGTAGTGTTGTGCTGGTTTTTGGCCTTTTTTGAGGTGAGATTGCTCATTTGTCTTGCTAGAGTTGGCCACACTGAGTGTTCATCTCTGCGGTATTGGCATAACCTTGGTGGGGGGGGGAGACGTATCCACATCGGTGCCAGAAATGGAGTAGACCTACTCTACAATTCATTCTCTGTTCACTCTCTGTTTTCACAAACATCTCTTAATTGAAAAATTTGTTTTCCATCTGTGGCAAAGCGAGTGCCACCCCTCTTTAAGGTTGACAACAAGACGCGAGACAGCTTTTTACTTTGGGACTTCTGGTGCTTCTTTATTAGTTTATTTGTATTATTTACGATTCGTGCTTTTGTTTCTTTTCACTGGCGCTCTCTGTTTCATCGGTTTCCCGTCTCCTTTTAAAACCCCAGGCTCACTGTTGGAAAACAATCAGAGCCAATCAGCGCAATCAACCAATTAATAATTATTGGCGCTGATTACCTCCACCTGTCCGATGTGGCAAATGGATCCAAGAGCCGCTCCCCTCACTCTCTCTCTCTGCAGCCAACGCTCCAGCCACGCCCACTCCACCACACCATCAAATAGACAAAAGTGGTTATCTCCCAATGCGTTAGATGCACTGTCAGCTACAGCTTGCACTAAACAAAGTCACTGAAGGACTTTGTGAGATCCAAACTAAAGACACACCTGATGAGAGGCTTGACAGATTGCATTTTAATGTTCTTGTTCTGTCCCGAAGAGTTGGCTGATTTCTATATTGCATTTGAATATTGTGCACTGCACCAAAGTTGCAGTTCAGCAAGACAGGCCAAGGTGGGGAGGCAAATGAGAGGGAGAGGTTGTTGAGAGGAGCGTCTTGTAAAGATGTCTACTATCCTCAGGGCCTCCGCATATGGAGTCTGAAAGATAAAGTGTTCATCCCCCTTGCCTTGCCGCCATTGCAGTCTATACTTGCTGGATTAATTGTGCGTTCCTATTGTTAACTAGTGACACTAGTTTTTCCACCTGTTGTTGTACAGAAACATTTTCCTAAAAAGGGAGCATGATCATTCTGATTACAAAGGAGTGAAGTAGGCTTGAAATAAAACATTCATTATGAAATAAAAAGTTAATTAAAAGATTTTTATTGTAAAAATACCAATCATTTAATGAATAAGTGCTTGAGGAAAGTACAATTTCAATTATAAACCCCTTTATTAATGCATTCCTTTATTTATACACAGTATTTTTTATTTAATGAAGGACTATTTATTTATTTTTGTTTTGGCATATTTGGTATTTCATACAATCACACAACGTGTTTTGCAACTTGAAAAAAGCGAGGGGTGCTGCATTGCTATTATTATTGCTATGGTATCCTTTTGGGGGCATCAAATAAAACCCTGGATAGGCTCCAGTGTGTTCAGAATTCAGCAGCAAGGATTCTAACTTGGTCTAAAACCTGGCAACAGATCACCCCCACTGTCCTTAATCTACATTGGCTTTCCATCAAATCTTGCATTTCCTACAAAATTTTATTTCTCACCTATAAATCTCTCTATGGACTTGCCCCTCCCTACCTCTCTGACCTTCTTTAACCCTACATGCCGTTTCGTACCCTCCGCTCCTCTATAACTTGTCTCCTAAATACCTGCAAAACCAGACTAAGTTCCATGGAGGACAGAACGTTTAGTGCTGCTTCCCGAATCCTTTGGAATTCCCCTTCCCCTGCAATTCTGAACTCTGACTCCATTAACATTTTTAAATCCCGCCTCAATCCCCACTAGTTTTCCTTAGCCTACCCATAGTTTGTTATCTTTGACTTGTAATTTTAGATAGATAGATAGATAGATAGATAGATAGATAGATAGATAGATAGATAGATAGATAGATAGATGCATACATACATACATACATACATACATACATACATACATACATACTGTAGATAGATAGATAAATAGTTGTTGATGTTCTCCTCCTCAATACCTTGTCTAGAAAGTCGCCCATAACTGAGTTTTTGTATTATTGTTATAATTATTTTATAAATTGTATTATTATTATTATTAATAATAATACTATTATTATTGTTATTATTCCTACAGTTCTTTTTTGTTGCCAATAAAAAATCAGTTCTACACGTTTTTTTTATTGTTGCCAGGTTACAACCGACCGACTTACTGTCAGTCTAAAGCAGGGGTCTCCAACCTTTTTGAGGATGAGAGCTACTTTTAAACAATAAAAGAATTTGCGAAATACATTCATCTTTTATCAGTAAAATAAATCCAAATTTGCAATGATAATTCCGTTCACATTCGGTTCAGTTACATTAGCCTCCAGCTATACTGTCTCCACACTCTCTCTAACGCTAATTACGACAGGTTACAAACGTGATTGGTTGATATTCTTTGTGGGGTGGTGCAGGGGAGGTTGGAGACATATAGAGCTGTAGTAAGTTGAAGATCCCTGGTCTAAAGGTATCGGTAACGGTAACACGGAAGTAATTTGCCATTCGTAAACCGACCCATAAAAAGCCGAACTACTTTTTCACGTATTTTTAGGGCTAACTGTGGTAACTGCGTGACATCGATAGCAACAACCAGTCTCTCCCCCATGTTTGTTTGCTGATTTGGTTCTAAACTTTGTCGTCAGCACCAGATGTTTCGCCTCTCAATGTATCCGATTGGACAATGGGACATATAACACATTTTATTATTGTGTTCTTTTTTATTTAATTTGTTTTGGTTTTTTTTCGTTTAAAAATAAACAAAAATATTCTGGCTGGGCACTGTTGGAAAAGGGATCTGGGAAAGACAGTCGGACCAAGTAAGTAGCCTAAATAATAAATGGGAGAAACACTTTTCACATGAACGTTCTGTCTCCGTTGGTAGGATACTATTGTTACCTCATTGTTCTAAAAAGACTGGTTACACTTTTCAAATGGTAACTTCGCACAGACGACCGTTCTTCGGAGCAACCAGTTATCTTTTATGGTAAGGGTGGGAGTTCGTAAAAGGTAAGTGTTATGTATTCACTTCGAACGGATGTTGATGATATTTATGCTTACAAATGACTGATATTTACTAATTTGATAATTGTTTATTTATTTATTTGCTTGTTTTCTGTGCGATTCATGTGGGATTGTTGGTATCCCTACCACCGCACACTTGTCAAACAAGATGTTGGACCAATTGAAAGAACAAAATGGTCTAGGTCCACTAACAGACCTGGAACTTCACACTATGAACGAAGTAACACAGGTTTGTCCATGCACTGGTGCTTCATATCAAATTAATACATTTTTTTTAATCAGTTCTATTAACCAGACTTGTAACTGGTGTTTTATAGATAATTTCAGATCTGAAAAGGGAGAATTTCAACCTCAAGCTTCGCATCTACTTTTATGAAGAGCGCCTGCAGCAAAATTTTGATGATTCGGTGGAAGACATTTACAAAACAGTAAGAGTCTCAGAACGACCTATAAATAGTTTGAGGCAAAAAGGGCAGGTGATGTTGATTTAATCCAATAAAATTTATTTTAAAAAAAATCACAGGCTAAGCACACAAATTCAACCCCTTCTAAAGACAAATCAATCTAGCCCAATGGGCTTATTGGTTATAGTGGCCTCTATTTTTATAATTAAGTTCTTATTAGGGTTTAATTTAAATATATTTAATTGAACTATTATTACAGTGGCGCAGTGGTTAGCGCTGTTGCCTCACAGTAAGATCCTGGGTTCGATTCCCACCTGAGGGCCTCTGTGTGGAATTTGCATGTTCTCCCCGTGTTGGCGTGGGTTTCCTCCCACAGTCCAAAAACATGCAGGTTAATTGGTTACTCTAAATTGTCCATAGGCGTGAATATGTGTGTGAATGGTTGTATGTCTATGTGTTAGCCTTGCGATGAATTGGCGATCTTTCCAGGGCGTACCCCGCCTCTCGCCCAAAGTCAACTGGGATAGGCTCCAGCTCCCCCGCGACCCTGCATAGGATAAGTGGTTCTGATTATGGATGGATGGATGGAACTATTATTAGAATTTTGGTTTCACAGTGGTGTTACATTTCTCAATATAGAACATCACCCTAAAGGCTGACATTGTGTCTGTAAAAGAGGAATTGAAGGAGCTACGGTGAGTCTCTCTTATTGTACTTGTATTGTACACATGTATTTACATTACTTGTATAAATAAGGCATGTAGTCCAAGTCACACATTGTGTTCTGCAGAGACAAAAACACAGCACTGGATAAGCAGAGGGATTCCTACAGAAGAAAGGTAACACAGCTAGAGAAGGTATCTGTAACTATGCACCATTGCATCCATGCATTCCTTTAAAGATATCAGTACATGTTGATGATATAGTCCTTTGGAATTCCAACCTATTATCTGATGTAAACGGTGACAAACGTTTTACCCCAAGTACTAACAGACAGAACCTTTATTTGATTGAAAATTATAAATACACATCTAACCTGCCAAAACATTTCAGGATATGGAGTGGTCCTGCACAGAGGTGGAGAATCGGACGTCTGTTTTGGAGAAAGAGAGGATGCCTATCGTTGAGCTGGAGAACAAAATACTGGCTAACCGCGAGTCAGACACGTTCACCCTGGCAGATCCATCTCCTGATAACGAATGCCAGGACCTGATTAATAAACTGGAGGAGAGGGAACTGTAAGAACTGAGCATTTTGGGAATTCTTTTTCAAAATCTTGAAAATACGTAAAGTCAACCTTCACTGTTTAAGCGCTAATATCTAACTTGGTTAATAAAATAGATGTCCTTTCACGGCGTATAGTTATTCTCTCGCTCACCTTACTCATGTGTATATGCAGCTTAATAGAGCAGCTCCAGGCATCCATCAAGTCCCAGGAAGCTACCATTGACCAGTTGAGAAATGGTAGTGTGGCACAAGGCAGTGGAGACCAGCAAACTACAGACCCAAGCCTTCAGCACCCATCCCTTATAGATCTGAAGGTCAGACTAGATTACTGGAAACTTGGGCATGTGCTCCTTTCTGTTGGCATACAATATATGCAGAATGTGAGTGTGTGCTGACGGAAAAAGTTAAAAGATCATTGGATTTGAAACTATTTTCAGGTTCTTGAGCAGGAGAATAGAGAACGGCGGAAGCTGGATAAACAGCTAAAGGTGTGTTTCAACTATTAATGCATTCTGAGAGCCATCACTCACATATGTGGCACGTTTTCAACACAAAGCTTGGCTGAAGATGCAATACAATGTCAATGACATCTTTCTCAGGAAATGCAAGACTTGCTGGAGAGGTCCAATGAAGAAATGGCGGAGAGGCAGCGCCTCATAGCAAACAGGAATGTTCTGCTAAAGGTTCAAGAAACCACTATTCAGGAACTCAACAGAAGTCTATTAGAGAAAGATCAACTTTTACTGGTAACATTTGAGACTCTACTGCAGAATGTCTAATTCCATTCCACCTTTTCTGATATAGCACTTTCCTCAAGTATGTCATAGCTTATTAACAGTTTAGGTGTAAAAAAAATACATCTTATCTTGTAAATAATAATGCCTGGTTATACATTTGTACAATGTAAAATATCTAATGCATTTGGTGGCTTTGGCATAGAACGGTGAAACGTGTTAGAAATAAGAGGTTGTTAAAGTAGAAACATCTTAAAATGTGTTTCTCTCCCTCTTTCTGTCCCATTTTCTCTTTTGCTGTTACACTCTCACACTCACACAGTCTGACAAGCACATTTTCTAATGCTCAGCCTTATCATAGTTAGCAATATTCACATTACATTAACAATATTCTTATTTATGCAGTCAACCAATGCGGACACAGCCATTGTAGCCCAGCTACAGGCTGGTCTGTTGGAGAAAGAAAACGAGCTCCACACACTTAACAATCTGCTCTATAGCCATGAAGACACGATAAATGTAAGCTTTAACACACCACAGCATACAACCCAAAAAGTTTGAAAATCAGCTATTAAGAATATTGGTATCTCTTTAAGTCCCTTGAGAATGAACTGGCTGACCAGAAGATTAAGTATAACTCCAAGACTAAACAGTTGGAGGATGCATTGGAGCAGAACAATGAGGAGTTGTCAAACAGCAGCTTCATGTTGGCAGAGCATGATATCAAACTGAAAGAACAAAAGGCTGATCTTAAGGAGAAGGAGGCTCTTATCAATTCACTCCGCAGCAGTCTGGTGAAAAAGGACTATTTGAAAGAGGTATAGCCATATGTTATTTCACTGATGCCAAATCATAGAAACTAAGTTAATCAACCTGCTGCACATTTAATTTGAGCAACCCTTTTGTAACACATTGCATCTTTCCACCAATAGGAGGCAGTGTTGCAACAGCACCTCATGCACCTGAAGGAGACTTCAAAAGTAAGAAATGGTACTCCCTACTATAGTTGTTGCTATTGATACATGACATGAAACTGAACAATACCTTGTTCTGCTGCTGCGGGGAAGGCTCTGAAGCTGGAACAGAAAATTGAAACACTTCCATCTGACAACGGTTTCCTGACAAATATTGAAAATGCTATTACTGTGAGTTAAATACTGATTCCTAATAGCCAGTAACATTTCAATATTCCTTATATTGTACAGAATGGGAATATTTTAAGCTGTGAGCATTGTACTATACATTAGGGTGCAAAGGCAGAGATTCTCAGTGTCATCCAAGGCCACAGCAACAAAACCTCTTCAAAGCTGTGTCTGGTGTTGGAGAAGCTTACTGAACTGCAAGATAGGAACAGTCCATTGACCAGCTATCAAGACCTGATAAAGGCATTAGTGACGCATCTGTCTGATAACAATTATTAGAATACAACCATTCCATAGAAGTCTAACAGTTGGCTATTATGGTTGCAGAATATAGGGGAGTCTCAGAGACAAAGGAACCAGGATGTGGATCAGACCTGGGAGACCTTTGAGCAGACTGTGAAAACTGGAAAGCAGCACGAGGAGAGCCTTTCACATAGCCTGCAGGAGAAAGACAGCACCATTGCACAGCTAGAGTTCACTGTGAACAGTCAGGCTAAGGATATGGAGGTGTGTTCAACGCAAAGAAAATTGTTTTGTAATGATTGTGCTAAAAATAAGTCGATTTAATGTGTATGGGAATATGAACTATTGAATTTCCGCGCTCAGATCATGGAAAGGCAGTTGCAGTGCCAGGCAGAGGAAAACCAAAAAGAAATGTGTACACTGGAGAAGAGCCTGAAAGAAACAGAACGTGTGTTGGACAAGGTGAACGCAGAGAAGCAGACACATTTGGCCAGTCACAAAGTGTCTGTGGAAAAATTCCAGTCTGTTATCACCATGAATGCAGAAGTGATCACGGTAACAACATAAACTGGCTTGTTTTTAGTTCATAGAGTCATTTGATTTTTAAATGGTGGGTACATCTAGATCTCAAATTATTTCCTGCGTCAAATTTTGCATATTGTAATAATTTTCATTTCACTTGCTGCATACCAATTATGAATTAAATTAAAATGGTTAACTTAAAATGCAATTAATGCAGGTTCTGCAATTTAATGATTAGTAGGAAAAACAGAGATCTTGTCCTTGCAGGCTGTTGAATCTCTGATGAACAATATAGACAAGGATGTTTTTCCTGTGACTGAGATAGTCACACACCTGCAGCGTGCCAAGGGAGCCTTTAAGAGACATTTCTCTGAGATCATCCAAGCCAAAGAATACATGATCTCACAACTCCAACTACAGCATGTTAGGAAATCACAAAATCTGGAGGTAAAATGATCAATTCCGATATTTGTAACAAGATTAAACATTATTATTATTATTGTTATTATAATCCATTCAATATAATGGCCGTCTTTCTAGACACCCAAGGTCATATTTTTATGCATTAAATCAAAGACTGTATGGATCGTCTCTGTCACTAGTCTTACCTTTCCTATTTTGGAAATATTTAAAGGTTTTATCTTAATCTCCTCAGCACATTTGTGCATAGAAGAATAATGATGATGCAACCAAACAGGAGATAATCTCTTGTTTTAATTAGGTTTGTTGAAAGTGTGATTTCAATGATTTATACATGGGAGTCACTGATGTAACTGATCTTCAACACTGTTACTTATCAAAAAGTAACGCCAGTGATGGTAACACCAGTGACAATTTTGATGGTGAATTTATTTTACACAAGGTTGCTAAAAGCGATCAAAACACATGCGGTCCATAGTGTATGCTCAATTCATATGATTATGTAATTCAATCCATATTAACTTAACTAAAAGTTTCAGGAAATCATGCAATAAGTACATTTAGAAAATGTCTAAAGCATTGCATTTTCAATCTACACAAGATAGGAGGTTATAATATCCATTCTACTATATTCCAATATGAGCACTTAAAAGGTCAATATTTTAGAATGGACTTGCATAGGAAGCAGATGGTTTTCAATTGGGTACCCTTCAATCCAGATGTTTTGTCAATTTGAGCCCACGACACGTCCACAACGCTTATCGGTGAGCAATGATGTCTTTGCATCCGCTCTGGGCACGGCCAGATAATTAAAAAAGTAAAAAAAACTGGGATACCCCTATACCCAGGGGCACCGCCAGATATTGAAAATGTACCCATATTCCTATGATATATACCCATGAAAATATATCACAGCCATACACTACCCTATGCTATGCCAACTGCAAAATTGCTGTAACCACACCCCCAGAGCTCAATGGCTCCATTCAATGCTCTAAATAGGTATCTTGCTGCTCTCTTGTAGGCAACAGTTTACGTTTTTCATTCAGGGGTCTGTACTGCAAAAATTGGTGGCAGCATTTTACAAAAAAAAATTATGCGAAATCAATGCAAAATATTGAAGGTGCAACAATGAATACTGTATCACACTAAGACAAGTAAATACATGTTGCCAATCGGTATTTTAAATTTGGAGAATTAATAATCAGACTAATTTTGCTAAACCATGACTTTAGGATTTTAACACAATGACTTTAGGATCAATTGGCAGCACAGAAACCAATATTTTATTTAGTGACAGAGGACACGTTTTTGGTGGCAGTCTATAGCCCCGAAGTCCAATACTAACTGTAGTATTTTACTGATTGTGAGCTGGGAAAATAAAATACTGTGCGGACATGCAAGACACATTCTGCATACAGTGGAAATCCCTGTTGATACAGGACTAAATTACTCTTTAAAAAATGTGCTAAAGGCTATCTTCGACAATCTAAATGCTTTTGTAATAGTGACATTCTCATGTTGACAATTCTCTTATCATTATTGCATAACCTAAAATGAATATAACTTGAATATACGTTAACAATAAAGTTGACCCAAAGTACCGGCAGTTGCCCATTACCACTATCAAACCTCCAATAACTATATGTCAGTCTGCTTCAAAGACATTGAGACATACCTTGGCCATTTGACTTATAGATCCATCCATCCATTATCAGAACCGCTTATCCTATGCAGGGTTGCGGGGGGGCTGGAGCCTATCACAGCTGACTTTGGGCGAGAGGCGGGGTACACCCTGGACAGATCACCAATCCATCGCAGGGCTAACACATAGGCATACAACCATTCACACTCACATTCACACCTATGGACAATTTAGAGTCACCAATTTACCTGCATGTTTTTGGACCGTGGGAGGAAACCGGAGTACCCGGAGGAAACCCACGCTAACATGGGGAGAACATGCAAACTCCACACAGAAAGGCCCTCAGGTGGGAATCAAACCCAGGACCTTCTTACTGTGAGGCAACAGCACTAACCACTGCGCCACCGCGCTGCCCATTGACTTATAGATATTACAGTAAAATTTAATTTTATTTCTACAGCCAATGTTACTCAATGCTTAAGTGTCCAGAATCTAATGCAAACCAAGGGCTGTTTTAGTTTTAGTTTAGTTTTTAATTGGTATCCATTCCATTCCATCCATCCATTATCCGCCACTTATCTGGGGCCGGGTCGCGGTGGCAGCAGGCTCAGGGTATTCCAGCCATCCCTATCCCCAGCAACGCTTTCTAGATCCTCCTGGATTCCGAGGCGTTCCCAGGCAAGACGAAGTCTACTACCAGTAGGGTGTGACCGGAAAACCTCCAAAGTGGGGCGCATCCTTATCAGATATCCGTACCACCTCATCTTGCTCTTTTCTACGTGAAGGAGCAGCTGTTCTCCTCCCCATGGCTTAGCTCTTTACTCTATCCCTAAGCCCAGCCACCCTTCGGAGGAAACACATTTCAGCCGCTTGTACTGCCGATCTTATTCTTTCAGTCACTACTCAAAGCTCCTGACCATAGGTGAGGGTTGGAACATAGACAGACTGGTAAATAGAGAGTTTCGCTTTTCGGCTTAGCACCTCCAGCACAACTTCTGCATTACTGCTGATGCTGCACCAATCCGCCTGTCAAACTCACGCTCCATTTTGCCCTCACTCGTGAACAAGAACCTGAGATACTTGAACTTCCTCTCTTGAGGCAACAACTCGTTCCCAACCCGGACAAAGCACTCCACTGTTTTCCGGCAGAGAACCATGGCCTCGGACTTGAAAGGGCTGACTCTCATCCCAACCGATTCACACTCAGCTGCAAACCGCTCCAGTGCATGCTGAAGATCACATTCTGAAGAAGCCAGCAGAACCACATCATCTGCAGAAAGCAGAGAAGCAATCCTGAGGTCCCTAAATTGGACACACTTCTCACCCCTGCTACACCTTGAGATTGTATCCATGATAATCACAAACAGAATTGGTGACAAAAGGCAGCCCTGACAGAGTCCAACACCCA
Organism: Galaxias rostratus; assembly: GCA_036024795.1. Lineage (NCBI taxonomy): Eukaryota > Metazoa > Chordata > Actinopteri > Galaxiiformes > Galaxiidae > Galaxias > Galaxias rostratus. The sequence goes on from JAVQJS010097240.1 coordinate 23,254, forward strand.
CTGAAAACCTTTGCCACACCTCCTCCTCTCTGACTCTCAACACAGGTGCTCCACAGGGATGTGTGCTTAGGCCTCTCCTGTATGCCCTGTTCCCCCACGACTGCATAGCAAAACACAGCTCTAATAGAATCTTAAAGTTTGCTGACAACACTTCCATCTTGGGCCTCATCACAGACAACAATGAGACGGCCTACAGAAAGGAAGTTAAGGCCCCTACCAGTTGGTGCGAGGACAACAACCTCTCTCTCAACGTCAGCAAAACAAAAGAGATGATCGTGGATTACAGGAAACGTACATTTTTTTTACATGTGCCCATTCTCATCGGAGACACCGAGGTTGAGAGGGTGAGCAACTTTAGGTTCCTCGGGGTCCACATCACTGAGGATCTCTTCTGGTCCCCTCATGCAGACATGGTGGTGAAGAAAGCTCGTCAGCTGCTCTATTTCTTAAGAAGGTTGAGAGGTTTTGTATGAATGCCAACATTCTCACTAACTTCTACAGATGCACTGTCAAGAGCTTGTTGACTGGCTGTATTACATTCTGGTACGGGAACTACTCTGTCCACAGTCGTAAATCACTACAGCGAGTAGTGTCAGCGGCTCAGCGTACCATCAGCAACAGACTCCCAACCATCCAGGAAATCCACCTCCAGCGGTGCCTACAGAAAGCTCACAGTATCATCAAAGTCCACAGCCACCCAGCACGCTGCCTTTACGCTTTGCGACCCTCTGGGTACTTTGAACTCTAAACATTGAACTCTTAACACTGAACTGTAAACTCTATCATGTCACCACAAGACGTGACATGCGTCTTTAACTTGTGTAATATATTGGAGTCGGCAGAGTTGAAGACCCAGGGGAGTCTCAGCAATTTCCCTGGCAGAGGTCACTGAAGTAGTTTGGAAGCTCCTCAGTGGCAAGGCGCCATGTGTGGATAATATTCGCCCAGAGATGCTGAAGGCTCTGGACTTTGTTGGGCTGTCTTGGCTGACATGCCTTTCCGATGTCGTGTGGAGGTCGGGGACAGAACCATTGGAATGACAGACAGTGGTTCCCATTTTTAAAAAAGGGGTGTGCTCCAATTATTGGGGTATCACACTACTTAGGCTATCTGGGAAAGCTTAGGCCAGGGTATTGGAAAGATGACCCCAACCAACGGTCTACCTTTGGATCCAGGAAGAGCAAAACAAATTCCGTCCTGGGCGTTGAACAGCGGACCAACTCTTTACCCCGGTAGAATTGTTTTGGAGGGCATGGAAATTGCCCAACCATTCTATATGTGTTTTGTGGACTTGGCGAAGGCCTACGATTGTGTACCCCAGGAAGTCCTGTGGGGGGTACTGTGGGAGTATGGAATGCCGGGGTTGTTGATACAAACTATCTGGTCCCTACATAACCGGAGCAAGAGTTGTGTCCGTATACTCGGCACAAAGTCTAATACGTTTTCAGTGGTTGTTGGACTCGGGACTGCCCCATGTAATCAATTCGGTTTGTGATTTTCATAGACGGAATCTCAAGGCGTAGCTGGGGTGAGGAGTGTGTCCAGTTTTGGGACATCAGAATTGCTTCTCTGGTTTTTGCAGGGATTTCAGACTGTGACCTTCAACATGCACTGGAGCTGTTTGCAGCTGAGTGTGAAAAAGTCAGGATGAGAGTCAGTATCTCAAGTCCAAGGCCATGGTTCTCTGCTGGAGGATCTAGAAAGCGTTGCTGGGGATAGTGGCGGCTGGAATACCCTGCTGAGCCTGCTGCAACTGCAACCTGGCCCCGGATAAGCGGTGGATAATGGATGGATGGACAAGGCAAAATTCAAAACCACAAGATTTTTGACATTGGCAGAATAAATAGAGGAGCGGTCAACTGCGAGGACGTCACCAACCTTTTTGAGTAGAGCCTTAGGAGCCCCAATCATCATCTCAGTCTATTAAGCTTTACTTTTTGGGACATCCAGGATTTTATACCATGCAATATGTAGCACAAAAAGATTGTGACTTATGATTGACAATAGACTAACTTTACGACTTAAACTTTTGCATTTATTACCAGTAGGCTGGACTACTGGAAAGATCTTCTCTGGTATTCACACTCAAAAACACTGGGATGACAGCTTGTAGCTTGTTCAAAACGCTGTTAACATTTTTTTTTATCATATTGAACCAGTTCTCATATCACTACATTGGCTCCCCCGTGTGTCAAAGTTGATTTTAAAATTCTGTGGCTTCACCTACAACTTGCTGTATATTCTAGGGCAAAATGCATTACCCACATGCAAATTTAAAATTAAGCTACTAGACTACTTAGGTCATCTGGAACAGGTCTCCTAACCAAACCCTGTTTAAAAACTAAAAGAGGTGAATCAGCATTTTGTTACTATGCAAAAGGGTTGAACCAACTTCCAGACAATCTGAGACTCGCTCCTAGTCTGACTACTTTTAAATCCAGACTAAAATTGAATATGTTCTCGATTGCATTTGGTCTTTTTAGCATGTTTGTGTCGCTAAATATTCTTTTTATTTTTATTTTTCTTAATTCTTTTTTGCTTGCCTTGTGTAAAGCGCATTGAGATGCCTTTGTGTTTGAAATGTCTTATACAAATTAATTTGATTTGATCATTGTTTGACATTTTCTATTTTATTCAAGTTTATGGTTAGGCATTTGCAAAAACAAGTTGTGGAAAGCAACAACGAAATTGAGGTCCTAGAAATGCAGCTGGAAGAAAAGGAAAGACAGGTAACTTAAAGCCAACTGAAATAGTCTAACATTAAGTTCAGGCAAAGAGCAACAGTGAGAAAGTTACGCTACCTAAGAAAAGACTTAAAGAGATAGTGTGTTGTTCTTCAAAAAACTGTAAAACAGGTGAAGTGTTTAGAACTGGTTGAAACGAATCAGCAGGCTCGAGATGAAGATGGCTGCCAGAAAGTTGAACTGCTGGAGATGAATCTCAGGAAGATGCACAATGATGAACCACTGCTACAAGAAAATCCCTCGTCTAAAGAGAAACTGTGGAATCAGACTGAGGACAAGAACAGGACATTTGAGCAGGGTGAACAAAAGGCACCTTTACTGTTCAAGGGCAGGGAAACCTTTACTGCACAATTCCCTAGAGTTCTGACGAACACTAAAATTCCTGTAAAAGAACCTTTTGCAAGCTGTCCTCATTCTCAGAAGATGAATGCCATACTTCAGAACCAGACACAATTCTGCAGAGACATTACGTCTAAGAAAGAGGAAGATATGGACAGCAGCTTCATCCTATCATTTACAGTGGACACAAAGTCGGAGGAGATCCAACCCTCATCAGTCGCAAAAGTGACTCAGAACCAAGGTGCTTGCTTTGCAACAGAAAACATTTTGACTTCTATGATTTCAGCTATTGAATTCATATACAGTATGATACAAATACAGTGAATAGAGTGAAAGTATACATAAGTATACTTAAGTAAGTATACATAACTTTATTCCAAAATTGTATATTGTGTATTAAAAACAAATAACTAAGAAATCATATTTACATACGTATTCACAGCCTTTGTGCAGTACTTTGTTGATGCACATTTGGCAGCAATTACAGCCCAATTATTTTTGAATGTGATGCCACAAGTTTGGCACACCTATCTTTGGCCAGTTTCGCCGGTTCCTCTTTACAACACTTCTCAAGCTCCATAAGGTTAGATGAGAAGCCTCAGTTTACAATAATTTTCAGATCTCTCCAGAGATGTTCGATCGGATTCAAGTGTGTGCTCTGGCTGGACCACTCAAGGACAGTCACAGGTCGTTGGCTTACTGAAAGATTAACAATTGCTTCAGTCTGTGGTCAAGAGCACTCTGGTGCAGGTTTTTAACCAAGATGTTTCTGTACATTGCTACATTCAGCTTTTCCTCTATCTTGACTAGTTTCCTAGTTCCTGCCACTGGAAAACATCTCCACACCATGATGCTGCCATCACCATGATTCACTTTAGGGATGGTATTAGCCTGGTATGACGCCTGGCATTCACACCAAAGAGTTTAATCTTTATCTCATCAGACCAACGCACTTTGTTTCACATGGTCTGAGAGTCCTTCAGGTGCAATTTGGCAAACTCCAGATGAGCTACCATGTGCCTTATACTAAGGAGTGGCTTCCGTCTGGCCACTCTACCGTACAGGCTTGATTGGTGGATTGCAGCAGAGATGATTGTCCTTCTGAAAGGTTTACCTCTCCCCACAGAAGAATGCAGGAGCTCTGATAAAGTGACCATCGGGTTCTTGGTCACCTCCCTGACCAAGACCCTTCTTCCCCGATTGCTCAATTTAGACGGCCAGCCAGCTCAACCGAATTTACCACTGGCGGACTCAAATTAAGCTGTAGAAACTTTTCAAGGATCAACAATGGAAACAGGATGCACTTGAGCAAAATGTTGAGCTTAATGGAAAAGGCTGTGAATACATAGATACATGAGATTTTTTTAGTTATTTTTGGTAAATTTGCAAAAATCCCCAAAATACCTTTTCAAGTTGACATTATGGTGCATTTTGTGTATAATTTTGAGAAAAATGATTTCATCAATTTTGGAATAAAGCCGTAATATTAACAAAATGTGGATATTGTTCGTATTGTTTTCTTGAGTTTTGTATTAAATTGTTCTGCATTACATCTACATGTTATAAACAGCAGTTTGTGTGTCTAAAGTTTATGTTTATGGCAGAGTATAAAATTATGGCACTTATCTATTGCCTTTCTTGCAGGTGAGGCTGTTGAAATTGAAAGACTAATAGATAGACTGAACAAGTCTATAAAGGGCTCACTCAACCCTGCAGATGATGAAATTACAAGGTAAATATTTACACTACTATCATTGTTATTGCAAAAGACATACTTAATGTGTACTCATTATAAATCAATTCATTAATCTAAACAGATTGTACAAAACGTAAAATGTAGATATAATCCATGATGACGATCTGCTCGACCTTTTCTTATACATGCAGTATATATATATGTATATATAGGGCAGCACGGTGGCGCAGTGGTTAGTGCTGTTGCCTCACAGTAAGAAGGTCCTGGGTTCAATTCCCACTTGAGGGCCTTTCTGTGTGGAGTTTGCATGTTCTCCCGGTGTTAGCGTGGGTTTCCTCCGGGTACTCCGGTTTCCTCCCACAGTCCCAAAACATGCAGGTTAATCAGTGATTCCAAATTGTCCATAGGTGTGAATGTGTGTGTGAGTGGTTGTTTGTGTATGTGTTAGCCCTGCGATGGATTGGTGATCTGTCCAGGGTGTACCCTGCCTCTCGCCCAAAGTCAGCTGGGATAGACTCCAGCCTCCCCGTGACCCTGCATAGGATAAGCGGTTCTGATAATGGATGGATGGAAATATATATATATATATATATACACACAGTACAGACCAAAAGTTCGGACACACCTTCTCAGTTTCCTTTCTTTTCATGACTATGGACATTGTAGATTCACGCTGAAAGCATCAAAACTATTAATTAACACATGTGGAAATATGTACTTAACAAAAAAGTGTCAAACAACTGAAAATACGCCTTATATTCTAGTTTTTTTAAAGTAGACACATTTTGCTCTTATTACTGCTTTGCACACACTCTGCATACTCTTGATGAGTTTCAAGAGGTAGTCACCTGAAATGATTTTCACTTCACAGGTGCGCCCTTCAGGTTTAATAAGTGGGATTTCTTGCCCTATAAATGGGGTTGGTACCATCAGTTGTGTTGTGCAGAAGTCAGGTGGGTAGACAGCAGATAGTCCTACTGAATAGACTGTTAGAATTTGTATTATGGCAGGAAAAAAGCAGCTTAGTAAAGAAAAATGAGTGGCCATCGTTACTTAAAGAAATGAAGGTCAGTCAGCCCGAAAAATTGGGAAAACTTTGAACGTGTCCCCAAGTGCAGTCGCAAAAACCTGCTACAAAGAAAGTGCTACAAAGAAAGTGACTCACATGAAGATCACCCTAGGAAAGGAAGACCAAGAGTCACCTCTGTTGCTGAGGATAAATTAATCTGAGTCACCAGCCTCAGAAATTGCAGGTTAACAGCAGCTCTGATTAGAGACCAAGTCAATGCCACACAGAGTTCTAGCAGCAGACACATCTCTAGAACAACTGTTAAGAGGAGACTGTGTGAATCAGGCCTTCATAGTAGAATAGCTGCTACGAAACCACTGCTAAGGACAGGCAACAAGCAGAAGAGACTTGGCTTGAGGTTTGGGCTAAAGAACACAAGGAATGGACATTAGACCAGTGGAAGTCTATGTTTTGGTCTGATGAGTCCAAATTTGAGATATTTGGTTCCAACCACCATGTCTTTGTGCGACGCAGAAAAGGTGAACGGATAGACTCTACATGCTTGGTTCCCACCGTGAAGCATGGAGGTGGAGATGTAATGGTGTGGGGGTGCTTTGCTGGGGTCACTGTTGGGGATTTATTCAAAATTGAAGGCATACTGGACCAGCATGGCTATCACAGCATCTTGCAGCGGCATGCTATTCCATTCGGTTTGCATTTAGTTGGACCACGATTTATTTTTTAACAGGACAATGACCCCAAACACACCTCCAGGCAGTGTATAGGCTATTTGACCAAGTAGGAGAGTGATGGGGTGCTGCGCCAGATGCCCTGGCCTCCACAGTCACTGGACTCGAACCCAGTCAAGATGGTTTGGGGTGAGCTGGACCGCAGAATGAAGGCCAAAGGGCCAACAAGTGCTAAGCATGTCTGGGAACTCCTTCAAGACTGTTGTAAGACCATTTCAGGTGACTACCTCTTGAAGCTCGTCAAGAGAATGCAGAGTGTGTGCAAAGCAGTAATCAGAGCAAAAGGTGGCTACTTTGAAAAAACTAGAATATAAGGCGTATTTTCAGTTGTTTGAGACTTTTTTGTTAAGTACATATTTCCACATGTGTTAATTAATAGTTTTGATGCTTTCAGCGTGAATCTACAATGTCCATAGTCATGAAAAGAAAGGAAACTCATTGAATATGAAGGTGTGTCCAAACTTTTGGTCTGTACTGTGTGTATATATATACATATATATATATACATATATATATATATATATATATATATATATATATATACTGCGATGGACGGGTGATCTGTCCAGGGTGTACCCCGCCTCTCGTCCGAAGTTGGCTGGGATAGGCTCCAGCCCCCCCGTGACCCTGCATAGGATAAGCGGTTCTGATAATGGATGGATGGATGGATACTGCGATGGACGGGCGATCTGTCCAGGGTGTACCCCCACCTCTCGCCCGAAGTCATAGGCACCAGGCCCCCCCCCGTGACCTTGCATAGGATAAGCAGTGCTACTAATGGATGGAGATATAAATACATCTATATACTAAATATTATTATCATCATTATAACATATTATAATAATAATAAATTTTAATAGTATAACTCACTCCCAATGTCGGTTCATAGCATCACCACTTACAACATGAGACAAATAAACAATTAGAAAGAAATAGTACAGATACCAGCAGCAGTTATAACTATAAGTGAGCAAATGGATGGTATCAGTAAAAGAAATGGGCCAGATTCTAAACAGAGTTAACTATGGTATGCTAGTGTGAAATAATAGGTTTTAAGGTGAGTTTGAAAGATTAGTTGTGTGTTGAAATTCCGACTTGAACGAGAGTTGCATAATTAAGGTGCTGCACTAGAAAATTCACACTCCCAGAACCAGTTGGAGTTTCTGGAGGGAAATTGCGCTGATGCCGAAAAAATTTGGGTTTCGATATTTCCCCAGGAGGGAGAAGATGAATGGGTGAATGAGTTTGGTAGCTGCTCTCTGGGAAAGGGATGGTTGGGTTTTAGTAATGTTTCTGAAACAGAAAAAGGATAATTTGACGATGTTATTGATATAAACAAATGAGTTTAATCCATCAATGCACCCAAATTATGTACTAAATGGTAGGGGGGGACAGTAAGACTATCAATGGAGATTAAGATATTGCTAACTTCAGTTTGTGTGTTTGGTGCCAATTAAGGAGTTCCGTTTGATTGCTGTTCAGTTTGAGATAGTTTTCCTGCATCCAGTGGTTGATTGTAGATAAGCAGTGTTCAATAAAGGCAAGTGGGGGGTTATCAGGTTCAGTTTTTGTGATGTAGATATCTGTGTCATCAGCATAGTGGGAAATTTGTTTGAAACATCTGATAATTTGACCAAGAAGGAAATGTATTATGAACAGGAGGGGCCATAGGACGGAGCCCTGGGGAATATTCTGTGTGACTGGGGACGTATCAGAAGGGAATCCATTAAGTGATAAGAATTCATGTCTGTTTGTGAGATATGACTGAAAAGGAGAGTGCAGTTCCCTCAACACCCAACATTTGCAGCCTTGAAATACTGTAAGTAGTGTGTGACATACTGTGTCAAAGGCTACAGTTAGGTCTAACAGCATGAGGACATCGAGGGCCCCAGCATCAATGGACTAGAGGAACCATTGGTAACCTTATTGAGCGCAGTTTCTGTGCTGTTGAGTGTGATAAAAACAGACTGAAAGGACTCAAACTCATTATTGGCACATATAAACAAATAGAAACTTTTTGTAACTGAGATGCAACAATACATTCCAAGGGATTTGAAAAACAAGGTAAGTTAGATATAGGGCAGTAGTTTTCGCACACCAACAGAACATCACCAACACAAGGGAACACTATGGCTGTGCCGGATGGAAGTTTGGAGTTCAAGGAGGAGTAAATGTTAAATATATTGAAACACTGAAGGAAGGAATTGGCAAGCTTGGTGGAGGAAGTAGACATGGTGTCCTTGTGGGGAGGAATGAGTTTGCCCACAGTGGAAAAGAGGATCCGAGCTTTGGAATTTCGATCATAAATTATGGCAGAATGGAAAGATGAGCGTGCAGCAATGAGTTCATCTTAGTAGGAACACGTGGGATGATGAAAAGATTGCAAGTGAACAGTATCTTTGAGCAAAGTTGTTCAAAGTGACGACCAGCCTGCTTCATTGTTCGATGTTCTGAAGTGAACAGGGGATGAGGAATTAAATGAGACAGTTTTTGTTTATAATGGGGCCGAGGTGGCAAGTTCTGGGCAATTGGCAGCTCCAATTACATCAGATAGAGAAAGGGATTAACTACTTTGGTATTACGGAAAGAGATGGATCTTGTGAGGGAAATTCTTATATTAGAGTGAACGGTGAACTAATAGGTGACTAATGTCAGACAAGGGAAAGGGGGATGGGAACACCAGTAGTGCAGACCCATTAAAGGCTATGACTGTTGGTATGGGTTGGTAATGTGACATTCTGGATACAATTTAAATTGTCTCATACATTGAGAACTCTGACGTAAACAACAAGCCATAAACCAAGCTAGGGCAGGCAAGAAACCGCATTCCACGGTCCTTTCCAACCTAGAAAATCAAACACGGAGACAGGGTGGTTACTTAAATCAGAGCGATTACAACCGGGAGCTCACATCTGAGCAAAGTAATTGAAGCTAACTTACCAAACTGGAGCAATGAAAGGAGAGTCAACATAGTGATACCATACACTCAGTCAGTATACACGAGAAGGGAGTGCAAGGGAGTTGTCTACGTCAGGCCAAAGCGACAGGATAATTAACAGTAGGAGGAGACAGTAGGTCCAGTGGGTAGAAAGATTCTGATGCATGTGATGATGATATTCTATAGTGCATGCTGAATCAGAAATAGAAAAAATACAGTGTCGACAGGTCAGGGAGAAATTAGCAAACTGACAAAAAACAAAACACGAAACTGATAAAAACACAAGCAAACAGGTGCCAACTACATCTGTTGTAGTACATTTGTAGTATTATAAAGTATTGACCTTATAGTAAAAAAATTTAAATATACATAACTTCCATCTTTATGAATAAGTTTGTAAATAATGTATTTAAAGCATATAGTATGTAAGGTAAATTATTTTTACTTTGCTATTTTCTGATTAAGGTACTTTTTGTTTAATAGGTTTAAGCAAGACGTTGATGCAACCCGAAAAAACTTGCTAAAAAACAAAGAGTCCCTGAAGTCAATATGTCAAGTAATGCAGGAGTCAAAACAGACAACTGTACCTGTCATTCCTTATCAAGCCACAGAGTTTTGGATTATTTTCCAGGATGAACCAACATTTACTAATTTGCTCTCTGAAATTGAACAAATAAAAGAGCACGTTTCTAACAAAAGTGAGACACCAACCAGGGAAAAGTATGAAGGTTTCAATTCCTGGGAAGGCTACACAATCAACATAAAATATGTGCAGTGTGGTGGATTCAAGAACACAGGCAATCGCAACACTGCCCAATCAAGTAAGAATTGTTTTCAGTCCTGGTCAAAGAATTGTGGATGGTCACCTAAGCATATGTCTGTAAAAACCAGCACTGCATGTCTTTTCAAATGTTTTTTTTTTTTACAAAGGCTTTTATTAATGATTTTCTATCATCTTCAGTCTGGGACCCTAAGACAAAGCCTTGTGTTGCATCCCTGGAAGAGGACTGCTTGGCCCTCCAGGAGTTAATCTTTGAGTTAAAGACCCTGGTCAACAAGATGATTCAGTTACTTCAGAAGAATATAGACAACAAGGCCTTAAGTTCTCAGTCACAATCAAAAGTAAGTTCACATCTTAAGGATTGCCTGAAGTATGACTAGCTTTACAAATATTTGACTGACCGACTCATTATTTATTAAATTCACCAGAAATGAGTGAATGAAAGGGCAGAAATGAATTAACTACCTTTTGGTAACTATCATTGTCAAGCTTGAGAAAGCTTATCGTCCTCTTACCAGTCAAGACAAGAACTCTAATATCAAAAGCCAGTCTAAGGGTGTAAATTACTTTTTCATTTCAGATTTGAAATTTTAATATAGACAAGGCATTTGAAGAAAGAAACAATGCTACAGTAAATTAGCAGTTTATACAGAACAGCGAGGTAGTAGAACAAAGATGTCTCCAGTGCAAGTTGCCGTGGATTTGTGGATGCTGTGGATTTGTGGAAATTTTAATAACAAAACTACTTAAGGGGGCAGTAATCAAAAGATTTGCGCTAGACCATAAAAGCTGTATCAGATGTAGCAGAAAGAAGTTGCCATTAGCTGTGGCAAAAAAGGAAGGATCCTATGGGCACAAAAGTATAGAACATCATGTAGAAAACCAAGAAGTTGTTTAATCTCAGGGCAGATTTTTAAAAGGTAGGTCCTTCCTGCAGAGAGTCATGTATCAAGCTCGCAGGAACTGAGTATGGAAAGAATTGCTTCTTTTCAGGCGATAGGTATCCCTGCGGAGTTAGCAGAAAGTGCCTGCAGGCACAGGGAATAGGAATAGGGATAGGGATATCTACAGAGCGGGCGTAGGGAAAGGTGCAAGTATAAGCTCACAGTTTGATAAACAACTTGTTATGATATTATTTTTCTTTTCCTTTTTTTAGAATATTTAAATATCAAATACCTGGCTGTGCCGAGAGCGGATATAAATGGGGGAGGCTCATAATGGATATTATAACATCCTATTCTGTGTATATTGGAAAAAAGGTTACACTAAATTACTTTTGTTTTGAACCTCAGGATCTGTACTTGGAAAACAAGGGACTTGCGAGGGAAATTGAAAGAATGAGAATGGAGCAAATCCGAAGCAAGAAGATGCTTTCTGAGTCTCTCAAGCGGTTGAAGAAAGTGAACAGGACTAAGCTTGCAAGACTGTCATAAGTTGCTAGTCTAGTAGTTAAAAATTACCAACATTTTCCTCAACATACAGGAATGGAATCTGAAAGACTACACATTGAATAAATCCTTCCTTGCAAGAATTTGTGTTATATTGCGTTTGTACGATTGACAGCGTAGATCAGTATCAGAATTCAGAAGCATGATTATGCACTCCAAAAGGGATAACGAAGTATGGTTATAGATCACAATTATGAAATTTCCACCCATCCATCCATCAATTTTCCGCTCATCAATTTTCCGCTGCTCAATTGGATTGAGATCTGGGTAATTTGGAGGCAATCCCTTATAAAGGTAAACAATGCACAAGCACCCAGCCATCCACATCATCTTAATGAAAAAGTGTTTTAGTTCTGATGCTCAGATGTCCATTGTAGGTGGACATGTGTCAGCATTGTCTCTCTAACTGGTGTGCAGCTACTGAGTGAGCTGTGACGCACTGTTACCCTTTCTCCACCAAGGAAGTTCTGGGGCTGGTTTGTAGTCAGAGCCAATTCTCAAGCTGGCCCCAACTCTTTGCTGGTATAATACCACATACCGTGAACTACCCACAAGATTTGCGGTTTTGTTGATTATCTGACCCAGTTGTCTTGCCATCACAATATGGCCCATGTCACTCAGATTTTGAGATTTAGACTTGCCATTTTTCTGCTTACTACTCAATTTCGGTTCAACATGCCGTCGTTGATTTCCTCTCAGCACTTGCCCTCGAGGGAATCCCTGACGCCATTTTCTTAAGTTTCGTTCCATTGGTCTCAAAATCTGAAGTGAACTTGGTGAAATCAAACCTCAGAGGGCCGAGGGAGCGCTTAAAGCGTAGAATGGCAAGTTTTTTCTGACTGTGGCCCCTGCACAACGTATGGTATTATGTCAAATTAAGGGCTGAGGATAAGTGAATACGGGGAAGTTCAACTACAATTGAAACAGCTAAAATGTTCACTCATTTTTTATTATATTCTACCTCTTGACAGGTGCCATTGTAACGAGATGATCAATGTTGTTCACTTCACCTGCAAGTGTTTTCAATTTTTTGACTGGTCTGTGTAAGTAAACCTTGCAAAATAGGTTTCAATTGTCACTGCGCAGACATATGCTGATTAAATATGGATAACAAAAATAAATTACATTTGTTGGTACTGTGCATTTTTGTAATGTATATTGACTACAACATGGTGTAGTTTATATGTAACTAACTGACCATAAAGGTAGCTGTGCCATGAGTGGAATCAGTGTTACAGATTGGGATTTCATTGCCTCTCATTACCCAGGTGAAACCTTTAGAGGAGCAACATCGCATACTGCCTCAAACCCAAATGGCCAGAAACAGAAGAACTTGTTGTGTCCATTGTCAAGCCCAACACAGCACCAACCAGTGATGTCAGTATTCAGGATCTGTCAAGGAAGCACAGCATTCAACAAGAACAAATGGAGGGGGAAATCATTCTTTAATTAATTTGTTGATTGAACTTTCCTTTATGCCTGTCTGTCTCCTTTGTTTCACAATACGCTGTTTTTGTCCAGATGTTGTTCTTTGAATAATTTCAACTTTTATGAAAATGTCTGATTGTTTTAGACATCAGAGTGTATCAAAAACCATTAAAGAAAACAAATCAATTACATGTAACAACAAACATCGTGCATCTACTTAATATGACTGACAGTAATGCAGCTTCACAGCTTAGAAAGAGAGATATGTGCCACTCTAGTGTGCCTATATGGATTATTGTAATATTTAATTCATATTTTGGGACAATAATAGTGCTCACTAAGGCTTTCTTAGTGAAAAAGATTCAAATATTCAAATATGTAAATTATTCACAGAGCGCTAATGTAAAACCTGTCTTTGTCATGTTTGCATGCACTTGTGGTTTTAATTTTTTTAATGAATCCAAGCTTTCTTGTATTTAGTGTAGTTTATCCTTTTTTTCATCTCTTAAAACGATTGGAAAAGAGTTATCGTGCTGAGTGAAGAACTTTGAGTGAATTTACTAGATTTATTGGACAAAAACGATAAAAGGCTGAACTATTCGAGTGACAGATTCTATATTTTTGTGTCGTACAATTTCCCACTGTAATTTATAACACTTTAACTGGCTTTGCCAAACATATTTTTGGACTGACAATCGAAACATGTACCATGAGCGAATACTTTATTGTTAAAATTATGATACTTGATGGGACTGGCAACCCAGAAATTTCTTCCACACGCAACGCGAGGCAGTTTGTCCCTCTTAATGCCATGTAGAAAACAACCGAGTTACTACTCGGCTGAAAGGTCGTTTATTTATAGTTAGCTTTCTGCTAATTCGACAGTAGAGCTTTTCGCCTGAAAATGGATGCAAATCAGACAAAACAGGAGCATCTACTTGCATTGAAAGGTATTTTATTGTGTAATACAAAAAATGCTACTCTTAATCGCATGGATAGGATACGTTGCACAGCTATTAAATCCTTAGCTAATGTTAGACGCTTACCTTAACGCTGCTTGTCCATTAACGGCCTATACAAGAAAGGTCAGCGTAAATTACAGACCGTTAACACGAACAGTCTGCATATTTGTAAACAACATTTGCTGTTGTTGAGTAGCCAGCTAACGTCAACGTCAGTGTCACAGCCTGTTAGACAAACCATAAGTTACGGTACTCAGTGGTTGCCCACAGTAACAAAGGATGGTTGTCGCTTATGTGGTAAAAGATATGTTGGAAATGTGTAACTTCTGCCTCCACATTTTTGATTCAACCATGTGAATTATATCGCACAATGTCATAGAGTATTTATTTTAATTTTTATAGTTTTGTATGTGTCACAGGGCGGCACGGTGGCGCAGTGGTTAGCACTGATGCCTCACAGTAAGAAGGTCCTGAGTTCGAATCCCACCTGAGGGCCTTTCTGTGTGGAGTTTGCATGTTCTCCCCGTGTTAGCGTGGG
>JAVQJS010097251.1:0-58009 GCA_036024795.1 Galaxias rostratus
ATGTGTTAGCCCTGCCGGTTTGGCGATCTGTCCAGGGTGTACCCCGCCTCTCGCCCGAAGTCAGCTGGGATAGGCTCCAGCCCCCCCGTGACCCTGCATAGGATAAGCGGTTCTGATAATGGATGGATGAATTTACCCAGTCAATTGGTTATACTAGTTTTCAACCTGGAGTTGAAATACATAATTTGTATAATGTTTAAATATAGAGGTCAACTAATAATGTTAGTTAGATATGTTTTAATACAACCTGTGATGTCTGTTTATTTGCAGTGAAATTTCCCTTTACGCTAATCCTGAAAAATGATGGGGGTTTCCACTATTCATTCAGTGCTCTGTGTTTGAGTTTTTCGATTTTATACTCAAGTTTTGTAGTGTTTTAAAGTCAATCTGTGTGACCACATCCGTCTGTGTTATCAACATTTGCAGTCAGTAGCAGGAGTGCAACCTGGAAAAGTATGCTCCTGCAAAAGAGTGCAATGCAGAGTTTTGTGGTATCATAACAAAGCCCTGTTGTGGCCATAGCTGGGCTGAAGACCTACTGCCCTCTAGTGAGCAAATGAAGCCTCTATGGTGGTACCAAATTATGTCATGTTTTTTTCCCAAGGTGTCTCTGCTGGAGTACAGGAAACGTCAACGTGAGGCTCGCCGCAGCGGCTCCAAGACCGAATGTGGCTCCCCTTTATCTACGGTGGTGCCATTAGCCATGGATATCTTCTCTGTTGCCATGGAGACCCCTCCTGAGCCCCCACCACCCCCAGCTGCGATTGTCCCTGCCGCCCTTGCTGCTCCCACCTCTGCTGCTTCCCTAAAGACGGAAAGCAGCGAGGATACTGAGCTCCTCACTCAGGAGGAAGAGGAGGGACAATGGTATGCACACCCACCTCCACAAAGGTGTACCAATAGATAGAATATTGTTATTAAAAATGTATGGATTTTAACTCTGCCATTTGGTTTGAATCTTTAAGGTAAGGGTGGATATTAGCTAGCATCGGGGAATTTTGCCTTGCAATGACAAATTTCTCTAAATGATTAGGAGGAAATGTCTAAGAATATCAGAATTTGAGTTGGCTTTTTTAGATTGTGTAGACAGCAGAGCAATGATCTATCAAAGCCCTTATATGCGCTGTTTAAATAGCATACTACTTGTTCTTTGGGCTATCTCATCATTTGCATCATCTGGTTGCGTATACTGGAGCAATTATCAAAACGATGGTATTGACTGCCACTAAAGGCTTTCCATGAACTTTGAAATCTGCATAACACAAAGGTCTACAAATAAAAATGGCATTTTAATGGCACAGATGACTGAATGTACTTATGGTCCAATCCCTTAAGGACATCTTCGAACTCTGTGGAGCAGGTCAGAGAACGCAGCTACCACAGAGCTCTGCTGCTCAGCAAGGATAAAGACACAGGTGGGAATCCCAAACACTTAAAGTATGCATCCACACAAACACAATGAGTGGCAGTTTTAGAAAACACTCTTTTTCTATTGCCTTTTTTAGATGGAGAGACCGAGGGTGGTGGTGATGACCCTGTGTTGAGGGATTGCCCGTCTCCTAATCCACTGAAGACTCCTGCGCCAATGGTAAGAATGAATGCATTGAAATAAGTCACCTAAAGAATAATGCCTGGGGAAAGAAAAGTCTTGACAGGTCCTGTAACTCCTCAACCCTTCCAGATGTGTCCCCCTGACCCCAGTGGCCCCGCCCAGCCTCCAAGTCGACCAATCAAAGAGGAAGAGATTGACAGCCGGCCTCGGACACCTAATCAGACCAACCAGCTGCAAAGCAAGCCAGTGGCCTGCAAGCCGGCACCTCTGACACCTACCAAGCTGCATCCCTCCCCCCTGCCCGGTTCACCTGGACACTACCCAAGCCCCTCAATCCTTCACTCTCCCAAGCCCCAGGCGCAAGTCTCGCCCTTCCGTGGCCAGAGGGCCTTGTTCTCTACCCAGTCTCAGCCCCAACCTCAGCCCCAGACACAGTCTGTCCCTGCGTCCTTCTCCCAGTACAATGCCCAGGGTGCCCCACCTCCCCCTCCTCCTCCACCTCCTGCACATCAAGCCTCGACGGTCTTCTATTCCGGACAGGCAGCCCCGGCTGCGGGACCGTTTGTGGGTTTCAAGCCGGCAGTCGGCTCCCCCTTCCCGCCTGGCTCTCAACCCCTCCTGCAAACCCTGCCCCATGCTTTGCACTACCAGAGTTCTGCGGCACCGCCCCCTCCTCCACCCCCACCCCCTCACCATCAGCCCAACCCGGCACTGCTGCACGTCAACCTGCAACCTCCTTCCATCCAACAGCACCAGCTCCTGCTGTCGGCGGCCCCCCCTCCCCCTCCTCCCGCACAGGGCCAGTTGCTGCAACAGCAGCCTGTGAGTGGCAGTGCCCTCCTGTCACTCAGTCAGGGTCCACCTCCTCCTCCTCCACCCCCACCCCCAGCCCCTTCAACCGGAAGTCACTTGCAGACTGCCCCCATCCACTTTCAGAACTTGGGGGGCTTTCAACCTTCCCTTCTGCACCCAGGTGCCAGCACCAACTCCTCAGTGGCCCCCTCTAGTTATTCCCTGCCCCACCAGCAGACAGGACTGCCTCCACCACCGCCTCCTCCTCCCCAGCAGACTCAGCCTGGCCAGGGACAGCCCTCGGCCACCCAGACGCCTAGTGGGACTCGTGGCGCCCCTGCCTCTTCTGGCCCCCCCTTCCACAGCTCTGGGTACTTGGGCTCAGGGTGGCATTGACCACCCTCCCTCCCACCAGCCTCTTTGAACTCAGCCTGAGAGGGGCTCTAACAGCGCCTGTACCATAAGCTGTATGTATGGTTTTCTATGTACCTTAACACATGGCCAATGGAAAAACAGAAGATAGTGGGATAAAAGGGTACTTTTAAAAGGACAGAAATTGAGATAAAGGACCGCAAAACAATCTTATGGACTTTGTAAATCAAAGACAAACTATCCCCCGGTGCTCATCGCCCTCCCTCTCTCCAACGGCTCACATAGAGGCGCTTCTCCTTCCCCCTCCCCTTTTGGTTTTAGATTTCCTTCCTTTTGGAAGAGAGAACTCTATCCTTGTCTTGTTTGGACTCCTATTGTAATGGCCCGCACTTTCTGTATCAATGGACATTCCAGCCTATATTCCCCTTTGTCAGTTAGTCCTTTCACTTCTTTCTCTCATCTATTGTCTGCTCTCTACCATTTATTTGTTTTATCTAGTGGCTCATTATAGTGAAAAGACAGCTTTTTGTATAGAGAAAAAAAAAGACAGAATTATTATTTTTTTTATTCTTCTGTGTAACAAAAATATCTGTGCACCGCTACAGAGATTCAGAAAAGACTCTTCTGGAAACCTGCTTCACTGCCCCAGAAGGCTGCATCTGTGTGAGTGTGTGCGTGCTTTTGACAAGGTGTGACCAGCGTCATGATGGTCTTGCTTGATGGTTACAGCCCTTCATTCATTGTTGGACTGCCTGCCTGCCTGCCTGCCTGTCTGTATGTGAACAGTTGAATGTCAGTCTGTCTACCCAGTGTGGATCCATAGGAGTTTGAAAGAAAGGTGTGTGGAAGTGAATTTGTGCTGTAGTCTTCTGAGGCAGCCTGAGTGAGGTCTTGCCTGTAGGTAGAACGGTAGCGGTTTATTTTTGAATATCAATGGTTATTTGTAGAAAGTGTAATTTAATGTATAGGTGGTTACTCAAGCTTTCACCAGAAACCGGTTGTAAATATTTGCTTCTTTTTCTTTCCTATGCTTGTACAATTCGCATCCCATTTTGGAATATGGTTGTAAATACGGATGCTCTCTTGGCAAAGCTGAATGTTTCTGTGACCGTAGCACTATTTTTACTTTATTTTTTCCTCTTTGAACTATTCGACTTTGTCTTTTTTATTATTTGTGTGTGAGTGTATGTTTGTGTGGATGGGAGAAACTCACAGACACTGCACTGGTTGGCTATTTTCATGGTTCATTATAATAAATCACTGTAATGACAGTTTTATACCACTTGTTGTGTCCTGTGTTTCTGTTTTTGGGTGAATGATTGGGGGTATAATCACTGCTTCCTGTCTTCAAAAACAAATTTGTCATCCAAGATGCCTTACAAAAGACTTGAGAAACTGTCCCCTTCTCTGGCCAGAGTGCGAAATCAACAAGAAATCACTTTTCTATGTGATTAGACACTGAAACAGGAATGAGCGTCATCAATTGAAGTTACAAGTCAAGCGATCTAGTTGTAAGACATTACACAATGTATTGTATTTTCTTCATTTGATATCTTTTGCAGGGAGATGTGTAGAATATTCAGAGAAGCAGACGATCATTTGCCAACTTTGTTCATTTTGGGTACATATCAACGCCAACACTTCGAATCATTCATAAGTGTACTTGTGCCCTTGTTTTTCTTTACTTAATGGGATCAAGTGGTGTAAATCAACAATTTTTTGTATTTTATGTGTCTTTGTTTTGTATGGAGAGCTGATGCAACAGATGAATAGGCTTTGCAATTTATCTTAATTTTTCTTAAGTTTCAACATCAAATGGTTCGAAAATATCCGTTTGTCATTTCGTGCCCCCTTTCTTTCAGAGCAGATAATTCAATGAACCTAAGGTATAGAAAACCATTTTGTTACTTAATGTGGCTACCTGTGCGTAGAACAACGAGCCACAGACCTGTCTTGCTGTAAACATCAGCTGGGAACAGAAAGTTTCGAAGAGCAG
The DNA here is from genome assembly GCA_036024795.1 of Galaxias rostratus. Lineage (NCBI taxonomy): Eukaryota > Metazoa > Chordata > Actinopteri > Galaxiiformes > Galaxiidae > Galaxias > Galaxias rostratus. The sequence goes on from JAVQJS010097251.1 coordinate 4,713, forward strand.
AATTGGGGTCGAAAACAAATTCACTAATAATTATGCTAAATATTAGTCCTCAGTGATAATGGTTAGTTTTGTAACTTCATCAAAGAGTGACAAGTAAGGTTGTATTGAAATTCTTTTCCTCTTACATACATAACCCTAAAAAAATCACAACCTTAATAAAATGGTCTATGTTTAATAACAATATGACAGACTGATCTACAATCATGGATGGCCCAATCTGGGCATAACATTTCATCAACCATCATCAGGCAGCACTATGGTAAAGAGGTTACACAATAGGATTTGTCTCCACATGACATAACGACAGCATTTATTGTCTCAATGCTATACAAAACTGACTGATCAAACTTTATGGCACACATAGTACCAAAGTGATCATGAAAAACACTGCATCGTTAATTGAAAATATCCAAGTTGAGACAATACAGACATTTAGCAAAGTCACACATAGAATAAATACATGGCATGTTTAACACTGTTCATTGTGATCTTTTTTAGGTGCCTACTGAGGTTTTAACACCTTCAATACTTTTCACTAAGTGGGGCACTGAATTCGATGTGTTGAATGTCATTGTCGAATGACCTTTACCTCTTCATTGGACCCTTGAAAGACTGGAGCACTTTTGGACGAAAGTTTGATTATGTAGCTTTGCCAGGTATTGCTGACTCTTACCCCAAATCACAGACAGTGATGACATGTGCATATCTCACCACCAAAAATGCCATGACTTTTTGCCTAAATCCATTAGTGTTCCTCAGTAGAAACATTCAATGAGGCCACCCTTAACTTACTTATATGGCAATATTACACAATACAGAGTTTGACAAGTTAAGTCCGGGTCAAATGTGGTTCTAAAATATCTACATGAACTTTGTAATGAACTGCTACATAATGTGTCTTTCAATGCTTAGTATTCAACACCCATATTAATTTTAAAACAATGTTTATATGGGATGCATTAATATGGAACTGGCATGGATTGAAAATGTATTTTCTTCAAAATATTTTCCATCCATTTGGGGGGAGATCCATTAGCATTTTTACAGAATTAAGGATTTATAAATCAAGGGAATGATTGAGTTCTTGAACATCATGATGAGCCTATATCATCCATCTACCACTTCTTTTCCACAGCTGTGGCCAACCATTCCACCCGCAGGTTGATGGAAAGCATAAAGCTGGTTTGTGACATTCCATAACAACTTTCCATGCAACAACACCTGCAGCAAAATAGAAGGGAAATCATTATTTTTGCATCATTATTCATAAGCCAATTCACCACTATGTCAAGTTTAATTATCTGGAAACATTTGCAGATGTTCCATAGTATTGACCTTCATAGTTTATTATCAAGCACGCATAAATCTTAAAAACTTCATACATTCACATTATGAGGATGTCATTGTACATTTTAAAGTAATTATCAAAAATTACATCAATAGCAACATATACATACCTGTGTTGGGGACTGGTTTAAGCATGAACATTTTCTGTTGAGAGAAAGAGAGATTAGCAAGGAAAGCACATGGCATGATTCTTTTCACATGGCTTTCAAATACAGTATATCACCAGCAGGTGGCAGTTTAATAAAAGGATCTTTTAAGTCATATTTCTCATTTATAGACTTTCAACATAACACTAACAGTTTTCTCAGTTTAAAGGAATATTTAACACAAAACGACCTGGAATTATTCACAGCAATGTGTGTCAGAGAGGGGTTCATGCCTTGCAATATGTATATGAGAGAGAGAGGGTTCTAGGACAGTAGTGTCAATTCTACAAACAAAATAAATGTCAATGAAATATTCATGACCAATCAGTTTTTTCAAAACATTTTGTATTAATTGCTCTTCCTTCATTTTTGTAGCCCCGTTGCTTAAGATGGCTTTTTTGTTCCTCTGCATTTCCCTATGCAGTAACACTTAACAAATAGCGTAGCAGTGATTAATTTAGACAGGCTGGCAGCAAGCTGTGTAAACAGCCATTAGTAATTCATGACTGTCCAGCAGACCCAAGGTTTCAATTAACCCTCGCTCATGGTTAGTTCTGTCTCTAATTGTTATCCTGCCTCCACAAACCTTTTTCCTCCCTCAATCAAGTTTTTACTGTTTTTGCTATCGACTTTTTTCCTTTCCTGCTTCTCCTCCAATTTGTATGCAACTTGTGTCTTTTCCTACCTCACACGTTTCTGCTACTTGAGAATCACACACAAACATTTGTAATGGCCACAAGGAAAGCATGCAAATTATACTACCCATCTGATGTATGTAAACTGCCAGCTCAGGTGTAGGGCATTGTATTGCATAAGCTGTTACACATTTGTAATTCCCACTTCCCTTGACTTATTCTGTGTGGATGTTGTGCAGGTTGGGATAGACAATGTTTGGCTTTGTTTAAAAATTCAATAATTTGTTTTGTCATTTAGCAGACCCTTTAAACCAAAGCGATATATAATTAGATTACAGGGGCACCCCCCCGGGTCACCCTGCCCCCCCTCCCCCAGGAGCAATTTAGGGTTAAGTGCCTTGGTGAAGTGTATTCTAGGGGTGGTGTTCCCAGGACTGCTTTAAATCAATACCTTATTCTCACCAGGTAGCAGTCCTACTCATTAGGCCACAACTATTCAAAAATAGTTTTTAAGGTGCTGTACTTGGCATACACGCACCTACTTTTTTGTTCTAAAACTCATAGTAGTTACACATCCTAAGGACTTAACACAATTACATGGCCCACGGGAGGCAGCCTTGAGCTTTTCTGGGTTTACACAGATACAAATTAATGGGAATGAAAAGTTGAGATGAAGAAAAAGGGCGCATGGCTTAATAAAATGGATGCGTGGTTTATAAATATATCGATATGCTGTCTTCAAGCACACACAAGCAAGAGATACATAACTGACAGTATGTTAAAAATGCAGTGCAGGACTTAACACACAGTGCACGGTGAGGGTTCATCAGTGAAACTGACTTAAACGGGTTCTTACTGTCTCCCAGGAAATCGTCAGCCATCAGGCCATCCTGCCGGTTGCCCAGGACGAAGGCGAGGAAGGAGAGGATTAGCGCATCCATGATGCCCATGATGGCCAGAATGTATGCCCAGCGTACAGAGCATGCCCCCAGAGTGTACTTGTCTGTCTGCTCTCCACACATTCGTTTAACTTCGTCACTGTCCCAGCCATCTGGGTAGATCATGCAACCCAAGATCAGACACGTTCCTGAGAGAGGGAGGTAGACATAGACAGGGGACTGATGGTATAGTAATATATTGACTGACATTCAAATTATAGAGAGGTATAATGGAACAATCTATACATTTACAGTATCGTTACTTGTCTTGGGAGGGGATAGTGCTGTTAGGGTCTGTACGCTTGAAAATATTTATACAGTGTATGAGAAAATGGTCACAGGTAGACAGCTGGCTGCCCCACAAACACAGGCATCCAAATAGATACAAAATAATCTCAGGATATGAAGGTGTCCTACGGTTCCACCTGAATCTTCTTCTCTTTTACACTCTCTCTATCACTCTCAAGCAATAATTTCAGCAGTCTCGTAAATGTTCTATTTCTTTGCCTCCATCCGTTTTATTATTCAGAATGACATTAATTAACCTAGGTTGATGGGAAAGAGAGACTAAGCAGTAGTGAAGGAGAGAGTTGAGTTCTAAAGAGTTCTATAGTGTTCCAAAACTCACATTTCCTGTTTGATTGGAGTTAATCAGGAATCTTTAATACACTTTGTATTTGTACCAATAATCACAAGGTGTTTTTAAATTCATGTTGATGTAAAATGGTTAATCCGTGTCCTATAACTGCACCCCCTAGACGGCTTTATTGACTATGCCAACAGCCTTGACCAAATTGCAGATCAATACTGTTTAATATGATTCGGTACATTATGTACTTATAGCAGCCGTCAGTGGCTACAAACATAATTATCCATATAAAACAGCATTTTTTTTTATTTAAATCCTTAACATGCTAAAATCAATATAATCTTAACCCAACATTTATAATTTCCAGCAGAAGTGTAGAATATTTGTAAACGCTACCAAACATGTAGAAAACTGTCAGATAATTTAAAATTCAAGCAACAGTGTCGGCATCTTGCAATCTCCAGGTGGACAGAATAGAATACCAAAATTCAAATCCAATCTGAGGGATTGCTGTGTGAGAATCCGAAAGATCTGACAGTACACCACATCTTTATCTAAAATAATCAAGCGAATTAAGCCCTTAGCTTCACCTGCAAGTGGTGCAGGAGAGGAGTAGAAGAAACGAGACAGCAGGGTAGGACTGGATGACACACATACAGAGGTACACCAATTACCAGACATTCCTCTCACCCTCCCATGAATGTGTCGGAATGGGGTTTAAAAGTGTATTTAACTAAAATTAGGCGGTTCTGGTAGACACCTTCGTTTACTATTATTTTATTTTATCATTAAATAAAATTGAATTATTTAATGTTCCAAGCAAATATAACACTATTTTCCTTGCACTTGATGATTATCTCCTAATATCAATTTCAACAAAAAATGTACAGAAATTGACATCTTGTGTCCATGTGTGAGTATCTGTGTGTTTGTGTGTCTTGGCTTTTCTGTTATCATGCATTCATTTAATAGTGAGGACAATAGAAAATAGGTATTTGCCTTGACATTTCTGTAGGCCACTGGTGCTTATCCATCCTTTCACATTCCCTCCCTACTATAAACATTTCACACCAGCCATACATTAGGGGGGGATGAAATACAATAATGTTCCTTGTGAAAAGGTAACATATAGATTACCCAGAAGGTCTATAGCATTTTTGTATCAACAATAAAAAGTATTTAAAAATCTATAGTTAAGGTTAAGATAGGGTAAAGGTGATGGTTAGGTTAGATAAGGGGTCAGGTTTGGTTTTAAAAATATACAAAATCACACTCAGGTCCGCACATGTAATGTATTATAATAATAATAAAATATAATAATGTAAAATATATTGTAAATATAAAATGAGGTATTAGCTCAACTTTTTAACTGTCGTTGATTGTTACTTTTTCTTTCTTCTCCCGAGCCAGTTCATATGCACCATGGACGGAAAAAGCCCACCACATTAGCACCATCAGATAATTATAAAACGGCCACCATGACACCGTCTCATTATGATCAAGCTCTGTTCAGCCCAAAATCTGAAATGTGTTTAAACTATAATAATTCTTTCTACAGTTGATTTGATTTCATCCGTGCAATGTGGATCCATTCATATGTTTTGTTATATGATTCGCACAGAGCTGTCCCCATAATGTGACGCTGACATCACACACTGGAGAGGTTAATTCATCTAAGCATGGCCACACACCAAGGGGTAGGAAGGGAAGGAAGTACAGATGGGACTTTCTTTTCCTGACACCCTGGAGTAATCATCCATAACCACAGGGGCCCAGCACAACTTGCAACTACATACAAGCACACTCAAGCTGTGCTGCGTTTCTGCAGGCTGCAGACAATCCATGCCTTATAAAATGTGAAGCCATGGACGGATAAGTGTTAATGGCCAGTTACCGCAAATTACCATTTTATGCAGTATTGATTTATGACCAAATTGAAATGAACCCCATCATATGCACAGCAGGATTATGAGGGCCATTAAGGAAAAAGCAGGATATTGTCCCTTCATTTAAGTATCTAATGATTTTGAACCAAGTTACTCTCTTCCCCGAGGCAGGAAATGTGGGGCTGGGCTTTTGTGGGGGCTCAGTGCTGAAACATATTAAAAAGCCTTAGACCAGAAGAGTGAGGAGGGAGAGATAGAGAGAGAATAATAATTGTATATCATCTTTGATCAGAGGTTTAGTCGCAGAAGCAAAATAAGGAGAATTATCTCAAAAATGTTTTACTATTGGTCTTGACTAAATGTAGTTGGGTTTTGGAAAATGTAATTATTTTTTATATGATTGTTTTCTTGTTGCTTCTATTTTTGTTACTTAATTTCAATTTGTGTTTAATTACTAAGTCGTGTCTGTCATTAATCACCTCTTTAAACCTTGTAACTACCTCACTACCTGCAAGTGCAAATGTTGCACAATAACCAAATTCTACCCTTAATTATTGGTTTTACAATATCAAACCAACGGTACGTGTTTTCCACCACCTCACAACAAACTTAAAACTGTTTCAATATACTTGGTGAAATACATCAAGACCAAGAGTAAACACTGATTGCATGGCTACACCAACTGAGAATTTCTGCTTTCCATAATATTTTTGCCATACTATTTACATGGCTGGTATGACTAAGGAGTAAACTGTGATAGATGATGACTGCTCTTGAGAAAAACTAGATATTAAGAAAAGCTGTTTTGACTCCACATTTTCACAGGACTGGACTTTGCTGCTTTCTCCATTAATCACTGTAAATCACAGCGACACTTTCCCCTTACAATGGCAGCAAGGAGAGAAATAACGACAAATAGAGGAACTGTTCACCAAATTCTTAACAGGCTGGCAGAAATGTTATTCTCTCACTTAAACATACATACATACACACATACATTCACACACACAAAAACAAACCACACTCAATCTTCAGTCTCACAAACATTGCCCGCACACCAGGGGTTTTACTCTTCATTCTTGCTGCTTCAAATAGGTCACTATGCCCTTGTCTCCTCCTACTTAAAGAAAGGGGGAGATTAATCAGTTGTCTGTCTTCTTTGTTTCGGCCTGGTGATCAAGAAGATGAGAAACCTATAACCTCAACTGCTCTGTCTCCTACAGCCTCTACGATAGGATGAGGCTGCTAGGAGGAAGCATATAGACTACAGACACAGTAGTCCTGTAGCAGCAATTTCACAGATCAGAAATGTGTGAAAACTGTTGTCAATGCTGCACACTGGAGGCAAATAGTGGACTCCATCAATAGGAAAGGCAAAGGATAGAGCATTTGTTTGAATTACCATTACAGAAGATGTTTACACTTCGTTCAAACAATTACATTTGTTGGTCATTATGTTGTTACAGCATACAACCTTTCTTAATGAAAAATTTTCTGTAAGCAAATATATGTTTGCATAATTCTCATAAATAACTTGTTTTCATTCTAACTTGACTGACTTATTGAGGACTTGTGGAAATTACAAGAGTGAGTGAAGGAGAGATGTTAGTGAATGGTTGTTGAACTTGAATTTGAATTCCATCTTTCCTGCGGTTCAACTTCATTAAAATTCAGCAGCATTTGACCCATCCTTTTAGGAGCACTTAGAAGCAGCGGATGGTTGCCGGCGGACATAATACCAACTCTTGTTCTTTTTACCAGTACCTTGGGCAGGGCACTGACAGGTGTATTAACAATAACATGTTTCAGTATAGGAAGAATTTGAGAAACCCACACAAAATCTAGGAGAATATGGACCAGGACCTTCTTTCTGTGAGGCAGCACCGCAAACCACTGAGCGACCATGCTGAATTAAAAAACACCAAGTTCAATATTGGAGTGTTGTAACAACTTGAACCCCTATAGATTTAACTTATTTATAATATATTTATATTTATAAGGTTTAAGATCTTGTTCCTTGTTTTCATGAACACATCTCGTCAGCAGTATTAACGCAAAGCAATCCTGAATAAACAGTGTTATTAGCTGTAACAGTGCGCACATATTGTAGTGTTTCTGTGATTCGTGAGAGGAACGGCCTAAAGAGGATTAAGTTAGTTACAGTATGTAGGTTTCTAAGCTCCAAGGTTGACCTACTCATCCCGTGGCAATTAGAAAGAGTTAGCCATGATTGTAACATGCACCATGTCCTAGGCAAAAGTATTTTAATTTCTGACAAGGTGCCAGGCAAATTAAATGTGATTGAGCCATGGTATTCTAGTTTGCTATAAACCTTATATAAATCAAATAAATAATTGTAATCAAAAGGCTTTGACCACATGTCACCTACTTCCTTTTGTTGGTCATTCACATCAATCCTTAACTTGTTTGGAACCTAGAGATACCTGCTACTATAAGCAATACTGGGATGCTTATCCATATATTGTTGGCACTAACTGCTAAACTGTATAATAAAAATGATCAATGAAGTGGTTGTCTACAAATACCACTAACGGGATACCCATTCAATGACTTTTAACATTGGATGGGTGACATCTCACAAAAATCTGTCAGATTCCTTGATAGCAGAATTGTTATTGTAAATATATTCTTACTCTTTCGGTACAAGCTTATGCTCTTTGAGATAATCCCTTTCCCCTGCTGTGGGATTTGTCACTGATCCCTTTATATTGTTGTTTGTGTAGTGAGGAACAAGTGAGCTATTTAGTGATGCCTCCGGAGGGACAAATAATACAGGGCAGCAGCCTGAGAATATATCACGTCACCAGCTGCGAGCGTTTCCTGTATACTCTATGCCATACCACATACAGAAACACGCACACAGAGAAACACCCATAACTTCCTCTACCCCCCTCAATTTAATCCTAAATAAGCAGGAGACCCCAGGAACAAATGCCGTTAAAATGTATTCCTAAAAAAACTGTTATTAAAGAGGCCAGGTGCAATTAGTAAATTTCACTGTCTCATTCAGCCAGGGGGCCCGGTGAATTGTTTGATTTTTTCACTGCGGAAACATCAATGCATTAGAAAATGTTCATTTCTAAAGATGTTAAAACACACATTCCTTAATCTAACCCGCAAACTAACAAAAAACACTGATAGCAAAAACAGGTACTCCTGTTTAGGGTTTGAGTTATAATCTGAGTTTGGTGGAGGTCTCTAACGTTAGTCGTAGAGAAAAATAAATAGTAGTTTATCCGGTACACTGGTGGTCCACATAGATCTATAACTACTGCTTTCAAGGTAACTCAACCCTCTCCTTATGGGAGCTCAGCTCCCACATAACTCGAAACCTGCTCCTCATATAGCATCCATGAAACAGTACAAGTAAAGCACGACTACCTGCAAAGACAGTTCTTTATCAAATAGACTGGGTAGGCTAGTCTAATCTGGTAAACCACTTAGGCAATTACTGATTTGAAGTGCTACATTTTGTGTTTCATAACTGCACTTGCATTAACATACTTCTTATAAGCTTCCATTATGGTGTTGTAATAGAGTAACCATCGTCAAGTGTTTAAGTTGAGAGTAAAGAGTTCACATTACCTCAACTATATTATGAAATTCTAAATAGATGCAGGTTTAAAAGCACGTTTTCCTAGACCAGGGCACTTCCTGACACTTTGAAGAGTGAATTGTGAGGTGCGTCTACTCCAGCAGACATTTTCCCTGCTTCGTTTGTCCATTGTAGTATACATTGCAATCCTTAACAACTTATTCACAAGGTGTTGAGTTACTTTACAGAAAATATTACTCAGTTTTTTGGTTGTTTATTTCACTCAGAAGAGAATAGATGCCATTCTTTTTGTGTAAGAGGGTTATTAAAATGCTATTTCCCAAGCTAGTCTTACTTGGCCAAAACAAATTTGAAAAAAGAAACTGTCAATTACACTTTGATCATGAAAGACTTTGTGACTCTCCAATCTGAAATGGCACTTACTTTTCCTTGAACAGAGCTCCCTCCATTGCTGCTTTCAATAATTTATCTTATGAAAATGGATAAACATATTAGCAGTGCCGGCTAATACACAATGTATTAATATAAAGTCTGACACAACTGAATCAGGTTAAGCTAGTAAATATTTGAGTGGTCACATAAGACCAAACATTGTGTCTGGAACTATGCAAACATAATGTAATGTAAACACTAGCAAATTAAATGAAGTCACCTGAACTAATTATATTAAGCCATGTTACAAAGACAATTAACACATATTTACCAAAGCATGCTTATGGGATGGATTACATTACAATGATTTAGCAGATGCCTTTCATCCAAAGCCACTTACAAAAAATTGCGCTTTCAACAAGACATGGTAATAAAAAGTAAATAAGATAGGTGCATCGCCAACCTAATCACATATATAAGAGTTAAGCAAGTACTAAAGTAAACACCAGTATATGAAACAGAACCTTCAAAAACCTAATAAACAATTTCTTTAGTACAAACAATTAATTTGCAATACTTACTATATCAAACATAAGTGCAAGGCAGATGCAACATATTACATTTAAGAACCGAAATGGAGTTGAAGCAGATCTACTTTTCCTCCCTTATCAGAAGGTACAGACAACCATTCTGGAATCAGCATACAACAATCTCATGGAAGAACCACAGTGCATTTCCCTGTACATGTACTTAAATGTTTAGTGGTTCATTCTGTGTTTTTTTCTCCACAACATTCAGTGCCTTGTTCGAAATTTAGTAAACAATATAACCTCATATCAACCTCCATATCATTGGTTCATTACTCTGAATATTCTTGTGAATACAATATCAGTTCTATGGTTCATACTGTAAGTTGGTAACATTTGAGATTCTAAGTTGTATTGTTTTCTTCTGATATTAACTTGATATTAACCTGTTGCTCTATTCTCAAAAGTATTTAATTCTCTTTTTTGCTCTTCTCTGCAAATATGTGAAGCTGGTGGCCAGTAATGTAGTGCTGACTAAGTACTGTACAAAAGTAGTGACCAGCCAAATAGGTGCAGAAAAGCATTTTGCATCTCTATAGGCAGTCTGGGGTGGGCGGTGTGTGGGTCGAGCATTAGGCCATTCAGAGGTTCAGAGCACTTGCAAGAGTTCTTACTTTCATCAATCTCATTCACAACTTCTCCATTTAACCGTCAAACTAGCTTATTATATCCGAGGATGGCTAGGCCTTGAAAAATAACATAAAAATATTACTTAAATGACAGTCTTGTTTATCTTTGACTCTCAAACATGTTAAATCTCTGCTGGGATTCTTATCTGTCACTATGTTGAGGAGAGGATAAGAGCTAAATGATACCATTAGCTACAGGCTTTACTGCAAGTCTGAAGCCTAGTGCAAGACTTTGGCTTATGCCTACAGCAGAGCTAACTACGGTGGTGGATAAAAAGAGAGGTTAGCTAAGCAATTACATATCTATGCTTGTAGTGGTAGAGTAGTAAGATTTAGATTTTGTAAGACAGTTTTATATTTCTGTCTATCTTTGGTAGCATTCTGTTTAGGGCTTCTCTTTCACTGTATTACACTATACTATGATATTTTTGTCTTCATATAATTGTCTTGTTTAAGCATTCAACCCACATACAAAACCAAATAAGATACTCTCCAATTATATTTTTGCAAAGATGTTCAATTCATGGTCATAGCAGCTTGAGACATGAATACAGCAATAATCATAATTTACCTTGGACCATCACACGCAAAACACGGCAAAGGTTGAATAGTCGTATATAAATATGGATTCTGAAGTTCTGAATGGACACAAAATGTCCCAATATCTTTCTATATCCCACCAACAAGCAACGCCTTTTACTGTTCTGAGTACACTACCACAGACTAATAAACTTCTTACAACCAAATTAGGGTTTTATCGTTTGCTGGTAATTGCATCTACCTTCTCAGGAGACCGATAGATACCGATCGCAGGACAAGAATGAATTCAGACTGGCAGGCAAGTAGAACCAGAGGATGACTGTGACTGCTTTCAAAACACACTCCAAAAGCACATCAAGTCTTCAGTTTACTCGAGGAAAGATTACAAAATTGGCAAAGTGAGGATTGAGTTCATGAATCGTAATCCTTGCACTGTGATATTGTGTGCTGACAGTGTATTTTTCTGAGAAACATCAGAGTTTTAAAAGTCATCCAGGTTATTGAACCAATCTGCTAGGCCAAATTGAATCCTGTCATTGTCGTGCTACTGCTTAATCCACTACTGAGAGCAGCTCTTTTTTTATATGCTTCTCAAATAGTAATTGTATGGTTAGCTCTGACCTCGCACTTTAATAACCAGGGTTGGAAGTGAAAATTTGTCAAAATTTAAGATAATTGGCGAGGAGTAGCAGTCAGAGGGTGGTGGAGGTCATACACACGGGCAGAGAGAGAGAGAGAGAGAGAGAGAGAGAGAGAGAGAGAGAGAGAGAGAGAGAGAACAATGGATGTTCATGGATTTTGGCAGTCCCTCTAAATTTAGACTGCTGATGGATAACACAGCTTTGTATCGGTGTGGTTTATGAAAGTGTATTGAAAGATTCCTGTAACACTAGGGGAAAATGTAGGAATTTAAGACTAACAGGACACTGTAGCTCACCAAAGAATACATCTCTGGGGAGGGATTTTAAGGTTGAAAAGGACTGTTGCACGGGATAAATTCATGCAAAAATCTAATATTCAAATTACCTAATAAGACAGAGAAGAGTTTCCTTGCATCATTTGCATCGCATTCTAATCAACTAAAGCCAGGCTCTTAGGCCTTTATTCAGGCAGAATATATTTAAATAGATTATTTGTGTTTATATCTCAGTTTCTAAATTTTTAACATCAAATACGTCTCCTGGTATTTTTACTTTTTACATGATCTGGGGAGAGAAGCAACGTGTATTTCAGACATGAGTTTTTGAAGTTAAAAAAAAAAAAAAGTCAAGCACAGACACTCAAGTTTAGTGAAGGGTCAGTGCTGACAGTGATACGCATCTGAGTGTGTTGGTAATACATTTCTAACACACAGTAACTTCAAATAAATCTTAAGTGAGAAGGGCACTCACCAGCAGCCAGCTGTATCCAACCGCAGGTCTTATAGACAGTTCCAGTGCTGCAGAAGAAAAACAGCGCGAAGCATCCGATGCAGGAAAGGACCAGCACTATGGACATCCCAATAAAGATGGATGCAGCCTTGAATGCGCTCGAGGGAATGATGCTGAACTCTGTGAAGCTGCCTTGACAAGTTAACTCTCCTGACAGTCCGTTTCCAATGCAGTAGTGGAAAAGACCGAAATAGCCGGCCTGTGGAGTGGCCATTCCATCTCCAATCCAATAGGGCTGTATAAAGCACACCACATTTACAATAGCGAAGAGGATGGTAAAGATCGCCCAGAGAACGCCAATGGCACGGGAATTTCTAATATAGTTGGTTTGGTAGATCTTGGCAGCCTCTGAGGCTGGGAGCATTGTTGTCGGGGCTCCAGGTACCATCATATCGTCTCGATGGGTTTTATGGTTTTGTTTGGGCAATTTCATCAAACGCGACCTACCTTTACACTCAAAAACAAAAACAAGCACCTAACACGCCTAATTGGTCGGATCTGTAAACTTAACGTTGAACTAAAATTTCTAGTCCGATTTGTAGCCTAGCCCCTTGCACTCCGCATGATACACGCTTGCCCAGTACGATGTTCTGGATCGAGCATTAGCCAATATTATATGTCTATACGGTCCACATTCTTACTGTAAAAATATTTTGGTTAACCCAGTTTAGACAAATTAAAATTCAGCCTATTCAGATGAAAGCGCAAACGTCCCTTACCTTACAATTTAAATTCAGATTTTCGAAATCGACAATCTCAGACTCCCGTTTACAACACAGCTGTCCAATACCTCCTCAACACATCCTGTTCATATTTTTAATTGTGTAAGAAACGCCTGCTAATTTAGTAATACTGGCCCTGAGTATTAACCGACCACTCGCCTGCAGACTGACCACCACCTCTTCAAAGTTCCTCTACACTGGATTTAAACCACAGTTGCGTCAATCACGTCCTCTAATCTCACGTGTAATTTATAGGACTCAGTTGAGGAGTCCAAGTCTAAATCATTTTGTAGACATTATATTGATTCTTCTTTTCTCTTTTTTAAACAAACTAAAGAAAGTCAGCCTGAAGAAAATTAAATGTACAGGGTAGCCTACATTGAACATGATCCATGTCCTTCTAGTTGGTAATACCCATTTTAGAGCGCATCAGCAACACGAATAAAGAGATTGACATTTTGTATTTTATTCTGGGTTGTATTGTTTTAAATAAGTAACATTTAATTGTTATTTTTGGCTATGCTACAGACTACAAATTTATTTGATTTAGGCTATGAAACGTCGTGGACGTTGTATTACAAAAGGATTCCGACACAGACAGAGAAATGTGTTCTCTGCCGACATGACGGGGCTAAAACAATCCGAAGGGAATATTGAGTGCAAGACAAGATACTAACATATTTTTTCTAAAATGTAGTTATACTTTCGTAGCAAACTACATTTCCCATAGTGCCGCACTTAAGCCTATGATTGGTTAGGCCACGACGACATCCTGTGACATGAGTGCTCTATTGCGCGGGATTCTTGTACAGCGTCTTCAAAGCTTGTGGTGAGAAATTTTGCAGCGTACGCAGGTGCATGTTTGTAAAGTTTCCTGTTTTCAGATAATTCTAATATATTATTTTACCAATTTGAAGTTCAGTCGTTGGGCGGCATCTTCTTATGCATAATTCTCTGTTTGTTATCTGTCGTCTCCATGAAGCTACCATCATGAATTTTGGCCTGCTTATCTTTTTCAATGCAATCACATATTAGCTCATTCTTGCTACTCTATATTTGGCTCAGCAATTGTACACATTAAGTATTTATATTGTGTCTTAAAAATGTATCTTCCGTGCTTTCTCAGTAATAGCATCTAAATGTCGGATCTTCATCTTCAATGTTACTACGGTCATGACAAATTGTCACTTATATCGGAGAGGTTGCCCTGCAGGGATAATCTGCTACTGAGTCTGCTGTCCATCATGGGAGAGGTTGGTGTTCTTCCTGTCATTGTAACACACATTTATGACTATTTCTGAATGAAATCCTTGTCCTGCCTTGGTTATAACCGTTTTGGATGGAATTGTTGGTACCTAGCTTTTCATGCAGAATATATGTTTTTTGAAGTAAGTTGACATTACATTTACGGTATTACCATTGTTGTCAACAGCCAGACCAATACAGCTATCCATCAATTTTCATATATGGTCATCGTGCCACGGGAAAGAGCTATGTAATACACAATTTACTGACGGAATTTAAGGTGAGACAATTGAGATTAGGTTTTAACTTCATTAAACTAAGAAAAACACAATTTGAAAAATGTATTTGAAAGTAACAGTACCCCACCTTCTCTTGCTCTGTCTCTCCAGTTGCCTCATGTGATGATAAGCTGTGTTGAGTGCGTGTCAATAGGATTGCTGTTTGAGAAGGTGCTACTCGCCTTGTTTGGCTCTGATGCGTCCTCCTTACTCCCTCGTAGTCCTTCCCTGTCTGACTTTGTGCGCGTCTTTAAACAACAGAGTTCTGAGTCGCCTGGCAAACAAACAAGATACATTGTGAGTCGCGTCAGTAAATATCGGTTCAAATTGTCTTTATCTAAATCATGTATTTATAAGGCATTGTTAAGTATTATTGTTATTTATGGTTTTGAGTGAGACATTAACAGATAATGTACAATTACTGGTAAAATGTGGTTTCTCCTGAAAGGTACTTGAGCAGGCAGAGCTTCTCAGAGATATGCAGGTCAATCTCCTTCCTGCTTTTTTACGTCTACAGGAACTGGTAAGTTTGTAGTCTAGCCCTTTGTAGTCTGACCAATATGTTTTCTCTTTTAACTGTAAGTGAGAAGTGAATTAAGGCGTGACTAGTTGTGGCTTGATAATACATTTCCTTGGGACAAGTGTGCTCGCTTTAAAAGTACTTTAAATCACAGAAATATGGTTGGGGGCAGTTAGCTAGCCACTGCATTTAAATATAAACTGAAAAATAGGGTAAGAAAAAAAACACCTTTTATCTTGGAAAACTAAAGTGTTTATTGTTTGGATAGACGTTTGGCCGTCAATACTGGTTGGCTGTTGTTATTGGTATTTACTGGGAGACGCTTGGCTTTACAAGGGCAAACAAGCCTTGGTAAAGATTCATGAGTAGATGAGGATGTGCTTGAAATGACCTTTGAGTTTTGTGCCCACCTTTAGTAGACATTTTAACAACAGTCCTTTCAGAAATTATTTTGACTCCGTAATTTTTCTCATGCAGGTTAATGACAATGTGACTGTTTTCCTGCTCAGTGAGATTGTATGGGACAAGTTCCGACCAAACACTGGTTGCTTTGAACCACTCTTGCTTCACTTTCCTGACTACAGTAAAGGTAAAACCAAATTAATAAAATTAGATAGGCAAACTTGACCTATAGTTAGACAAAAAAATGTATTCCAGCAGGATTTTGTTTGGAAATTGCCTTAACAGATTAGATATAAAGTGAGTGTTGTTCTATAGTTTGAACAATGCCTACATTCTGTTTTATATGCGTTTATAAAACAATGTTGTGATTTATGTATGCAGACCTTTCTTGCTTGTCTACTTATAATTCATTAGGACTCTATATTCAAAATTATAAACACACAAGTACACAAGTGTATCCACAAGTATTTAGCCATGTTTTTGTGAGGTGAACATTGATTGTACCTGTGATGTACCAACATAAGTGTTTGGTGGCACTAAACGCCATCAGCATGCATAGCTGTAAGAATACAGCACTTTGGATATGCAATGTGAAAACAGTTCAGTCGTTATTGTGTTTTTTTAAACTGTTTCTTTAAAGACACTGCACTGATAGGCAGTGCATGTCTATGGCAGAAAATCACCCCAAATTGTGTGTGTGTCTGTGTGTCCATCCAGCTGAGTTACAGCAGATTCTTGAGCGAGATAGCCATCCATCTTACTCACCAGAGCTTTACTCGTCTTTCATCAACATATTGCTTGGGGTCTTCTACTCTGTTTGCAGGGATCTAAGGGAACTCCGTCACTTGGTTAGTCCCACAAACACGCACAGACATACCCAAAGCTGATTTGTTACTGAACAACATTAACAAATTGTTGGTTCACATGTTCACTGAAAATAACTCTGCACTCTGTTTATACTTTTTATGATTTTCCATTCTTTCTAACAGGCAGCACTTAATTTCTCAAAATATTGTGAACCTTTGGAAGAGGGCAAAGGTAATATTTTATTAAAGAATGATTTGTAGATCAAGTCTTTAATTTACTTGGTAAATGTGTTTTATTTCTTCTGTATTTTATGGTCATTGGACAGCAGTTTCCTGTGTAATTATGTTGTAATTGTGTGTCTTGGTTTCTGTCTTTTTCTTTTATGGTTTCTACAGTTAAAGAAAGTGATACGCACAAGCTGTGGAAAAACATTGAACCACATCTTAAGAAAGCTATGCAGACAGTTTATCTTCGCGAAGTGTCCAGGTCAGTCTTCTAGCTACAATGTTCGAACTCAGGTATTTTTTTTGTCTACCGAAGAATCTGTTTTCCTTCTACTATCACTTTGTTAACCCTTTTTTAAAGCAAGTAGGTAATGAAAATGTTTCAATTAGTCAATTAAGTGTGTCTCACTCACAAAATCAGCCTGCTAAGCAAGATAGCAGCTGATCAATTGAACTTATTATTTATCCTTAGTGTTCAGTGGGAGCAGCAACAGCAAATGGAAGAGAAGTCTGTAGCGTTAAAAGGTACTTATGTTTTCTCACTCTGGAAAAGATAATAGGCTCAATAATAGTTATGAACTCTTGTCCATTCAGGGTCTGTTCATAGATAATCACCGTCCACTTATTTCTTTGGGGCTTTTTCTTGTCTGCAGATGGATTAATTCAAAGGTATTTGTAAGATGTTTCTTCATGTCAATTTATTGAAAAATGCCCAAACTTGTTATTTTACGTCCTCTTCACTGTCCCATTGTGTCTTCGCCTGTAGATGTCAATCTTGCCCACATATTAAGTCTTCTGGTTCTGTTAAATACTATCACATTTTCTGTCTATCCAAAGTAAATGGAGGATAAGTTTGGTTAAGTTAATGCATTCACCATTTTTGATGTCTTATTTCTAAAAGGGCTTTCTGCATATGCCTATGTTGAACTGCCATACTACTCAAAGTACCTATTGATTGCTGCCTACCTGGCATCCTACAACCCTGCCCGCACAGACAAGCGCTTCTTTGTCAAGGTGCTCCTTCTTTTTGTAAGAGTTGAATTTCCTAGATTTAATTGATAGATGGAAGATTTGACCTCCGTTTCACTCTAATTACCAGCATCATGGCAAGATAAAGAAAACCAAAGCCTTTCTGAAGAAAAACGAAAAGGTGATAATTTTAAGGTTGAAACTTTTGTTGGGGAGGGCAAGTGTGTCGTGATGGGAGATACATATAGTTGGTTGGCTTATGGGAAGTGGTGTTCCATTCATAACGAATAAATTAAAACATACTCATCAAAAAATATTTATAGTAACAAGTGTACGTTTAGATATAGCCTTTGAAAGTTACTGAAAATAATTTCCCACCCTCTCTAGACCAGTAACCACCTACTGGGGCCCAAACCCTTCCCCCTCGACCGGCTACTTGCCATTTTCTACAGTGTGGTGGACAGCAGGGTAGCCCCCACTGCCAGTATCTTTTCACAAGTGAGTTGGTCTCAACAGAAAGCAATCCTCATCATCCATATTTTAGAATAAATCAGGCATGGTCCCAACCTTTGTAGAAAGGTTTGTATAGTTTGGACTGTATAACTTTTATATGTTTCTGGTAAGGATGAATGTTAGATAAAGATGATTGATTTCCTGACAAGGCACTGGAGTCTTCACATATTTTTACCTTACCCGTCTAGATCTCTTCCTTGGTGACTCTGCAGCTGTTGAACCAGGTGGGCCATGAAGACCAGTTGGACACACCCAAATACAAATGTGCTGTATCACTGGACTTCATTCGAGGAATAGCAAGGTAAATTTGCAATAATGTGGAATACTGCCATCTCATGTTAAAAAAACAGGACTGTTTGTGGATAGCTATTTATTTAAATTAAGTGAATACAGGCAATTGTGAACAAAGGGTATGCAAATGTAATATTTTAAAGGGACACTAGTGTTACTCACTCTACCGACACATACTATACCCTACCATTTGAGTTGTACTCATTTTACATATTCCTATATAATTATTAAGACATCTGTGAGGACAATAGGTCATTTCAGTGGTACACAAATTTAAATGAAGTGTTTGTTTCTTTGCCGTGCCAACTGTTCTTTCCTTTTTCTTTTTGTTTTATTCCAGGACTGTGAACTTTGACATAGTGAAATACTTGTATGACTTCTTATGAGTGTGCTGTGGCTAAAAAGGTTGAGATCACTCTGGAATAATACACAGGTTGTTGTCTAAGGGCATAGTGCTGAACCATGGTTGATTACTGCCCTCTTATGTCGGAATCAAAGTACTACCTTTTCAAATATACCCTTGCCTATCTGTAGAATGTCTGATGGGAGTGGAATAAAAGCCAATGATTTGTGTACACTCCTAATCTATTGTTTCTTGTGCCACATTATGTTTTTGATAAAACATCACAAACATGTATGCTGTATACAGTCTGTGTTTTATTATTGTTATTAGTGTCAGAGTGAATAAAAGAAAGCTCTGATTCAAATGCAGTTTAAAAATATTCAATCATTTCAGATAATCCTAAAGGCTGGAAATTCAGTAAACGGAGGGAGATTGGTAGTTTCCGTACTAGATATTATATTGTTAGAGAAAGGTAAAGGTATTAATACTACAAATTGTACCATACTTGTACTATAATTATACCTGACTATTTTACACAACCTTATTTGCCACAACCTTATTTAAATAAATATTTCCGACTGAAAAAATGCTGCTTGAATACTTTGGATCTGGCTGTGGCAGTCTTTTAGGGATGATTGAAAGGCAAGCCATTATCCAGCTTATACACTTTCATCCTGTCAGCAGTGGATTATGCAGTCAAACATGGTAGCAACTAGTGTGTTACACAGGTGCTTCTACCATGGTAAAGAAACACTGGCAACGGGACCTTTTTAATTGACTTCTACCACAGATTTTGGAAAGTTATGCATGAATACTTTCCTCAACTTTGTACCGAGGTTTATCCTGGATCCCCAAAATACCACCAACATTTAAAGAAAATGTTGCATGTGACATTGAACTTGATTAACTTCATAATGACAATGTCCTGTGGATTTAAAATCTAATTTAAATACCCTGACTTCTCAGTTTATCACAGCCCCACTAAATGCACAAAGCACAGTCTAGGCTGTGACTCATCGCTCGGTTTCTAATGCTTGGAATTGCATTGTTATTGATCTTGCATAAACTTTGGTGTTTGTTGATCAGTATAGCTGCATCTGCAGGAAAAGAAATGCCCACCATTGACTTGTATTGATCCTTTTATTGTACAAGCAAGAGCATAGTTTAATAAACATGTTCTCCTACAGAAGGCACCAGTAGACTGCAGCTATGGATCATGGTGAAGGTTTTCTCTAATGCCCACTAAAGATATTTTTATTTGAGCATTACAACCAGGTGGACTTAAAGGGACACAGTCTGTTTGTGTAATTTCACTGGCGGCAAGACATTCTCATTTCAGTATGATATTTTATGTTCTTGTTAATGTCTCCAAAATATATATTGAGTTAGTGTTTCTAAAAGTAGAAATTACAAATTCGGTATACAATTTTTTAGTTCTAAATTTACATCAGTAGTCTGTATTTTACAGGGATAAAAGTAAATGGTAGAAGTGCCTGTCTACTGTCAAATAAAAAATGTTTTCCTTTTTAGCACGGCACACTGACTTGGATGGTTGCAATTACAACATAAACTTTGATCAGTATGATTGTTAACAGTAGGGAGGTATGCCAATTTGTTTGCTTCCTACGTTAGACCCAAAAGACAGAGGGAACTAAAGTTGGTACAAAACATGGACCAATATTTTTGTCTGATTAATTTAATCATCTAATGCACTGTAGACATACAATCAGTTTCTTATCTAGAAACAAAGTGTTACGATTATCCATCGTCTAAACCCCTAACCTTCTTATTTATGCCCTTCTTTGTCTTAGGATAAGTGACAGTCATCCCTCTCATCGTGTAAGCTAGGCCTCGTTTTTTGGACAGTGGCCAACCAATTGACCTGTGTCTCCTACCTTATCCCAGGACAAAATAATGAGAACTTGAGTCCTACATAAATGCATATCAAGGGTATTGATTGCCATTTTTATCGGATATACAAGTCTGATATTTCAGTTTATGGGTGACTGTTGGAGACCGCTGGATTGAATTTGAAAGGGCATACTTTAAATGCTGTGCCTACGGTTGTGGATCATGGCGACAATGTGTGTGAGATCCAAGCTCTTTATCATCACCTCCATGAAGTCTTCATCTGTACGTGCACCTGCCACAAACTCCTCCAATGAAAGCTCTCCTATAGAACAGAAATGATTAGTCATATTTAGATATCCATTCCAAATGGTGTTTTAGGAACCTTAGCTCTTTGAACACCCACATCTTTAGTTATTACATTAAAAAAATTCACCCAGATAATGTCCTTCTGGACATTTGCCACTCACCATCCCCGTTTACATCAATCTTGTCAAAAACACGGTTGGTAAAGTCCTCTACACTTAATTCTTGGTTTTCATTTCCATTGATTGCACGGATTGCCTATGAATAGAGAAATGGAAGTTCCGTTATGTATAGTAAACATGCAACAACTTTATTCAAAGTTGTAGCCATAAACACAGAAACGTAAGTCTTTGATTGATGTTTGTTGTCATGCAGTTAATTATTATTAAACATAAATGTATACCTTAATGATATTAAGGAGTTCATGTCTATCAATGCAGCCATTGCCATCCACATCGTAGAGTTTAAAGTACCAGCGTAATTTATGTTCCATTTTGCCACGCATTACTAGACTCAGAGCAGCAACATACTCAATGAAATCTATGTAGCCGTCCTGCAAGAACAAAAGAAGCATCAACTTTTACAATGATGATACTTTTACCTATGGGCAGTATAAGGAATGTAATTTATATTGTCATACCTATTCTCTATTGTGTTTAAATTAGAGACAGGTGTTAAGTATTTAGGTTTGTAATCCACACTAATCTTTGTCAAGGTTAGTTAGGAAACAGGCACCTTCTTCGCAACTGTTCCCGCGTTAAAACCTTTTAATATTTAACAGTCTGCATTTAATTTAAAGCCCTTCCTGTTTCATACAGATGTTAAGTGGATTTAAAGTTTTAAGTATATTTTTGCAGTGTTTGCAAATTAGAGTATGCAATTCTATATTTCTTCTTACACAGTAATTTAAGCACACTAAGAAGAGTGATTATGTGCAGTTGCCAATTGCGTGCCCAATCAAAGCCGTAATTTTTAATTCTAGTGTGCAATGGTGGTTCATTGAAAGGCAGCACCTTCTTTCAAAACATACTTTTTAGAGTACCTTAAACAATTACCCTTGTACGTTATTACATAAGGTAGGTAATTGATTGCATAAAATACAGTTTGCAATTCTGTCTGAAATGTTTTGTATTATTCATTATTGGTTTTAACCCTAGTGAAAAATAATGAATATAATGCATTGTGTAGTGGCATTCCATTATGTGGACAGGCAATATTTAGTAGACAAAATGATTTATATAATACTTTTCACAATAGTATTTTGTATATCAATAATATTTTGTATGATCAATATAGTTGGCATAGCTTCATTATTAACCAATAAACAAAAACATTAAACCAATAACGAAAACAATCAATAGCGTGTCCCGCTTACCTTGTTCATGTCAAATGTACGAAACATCTGCTCTATGTAAGCATTGGCATCTGCATCCAGACCTCGAAGCCCAAAAAACTGCTTGAACTCGTGCAGTGTTAGCTGGCCTGAGGGGCACTCAGTCATGAACTTCTTGTACCAGAGGTGCATCTCAACTGCCTGCAGATCATCCACAGTGCATCCTGTAGAGTTCCCCATGTCTATTGAACAACTGAGCGGGTTCGAGACAGCTGGAATCTGCAGAGCAAAAGACTGCACTTGACCTTCTGTAGCACCTAATTGGTCTACTGTGAAGCCGATGGTATCACTCTTCACAGTCACACAACTTCTTGGGGAAAGCGGACACTACCAAGGGGTTTTGTACGAAGAAGGTTTGAGATGGGACACGCCTATTTATAGCCTCTTTATGTCTAATCACTGTCTGTAATCTAAATGCAGCTGCAGATAAAAGGCTTTAGGAACCTAATTGGAGTTGTGATAGAATGTACACTGGCCATGTCTACTTGTTGACATTCGTTGGCCATCTCCCAAATTGCATTTCACAGAATTTTTTTTGTCATTAAATATCTTTGGAATAATGCGTCATAAAACGTCAATGTTCAGTATAAGAGAGTACTAATCGTAGATTTACTCTGATATAAGTAATCTAACAACATCATATATATACTATACCATAATCAAATGGTATGTTTGCAAATCACTTGAATCAAGAGTGGTTATGTTTATTAAGATACCACATTTGAAATTGAGTAAGCCTGAGTCATTAAACAGTCAGTTGTGGTTAATTAGGATAATGAATGCCCATTTCTGGCTATGAGATAATACCAGTAATTAAGCAACAATGCTAATGAAATAGAAAGATTTAGCATAACAGATAGGTTTTCTACAAATTTAGAAAATACATACAGTAGATTTACTTTTCATTCTTAGGCATTTGTAAGTGTAATACTGCAAATACTGCAACAAATAATACATCATTATAGGGTTTTCTACTAGCAGTTAATTCCCATGGGTAAATACATAAGTAAATAGGTAAGTATATAATTATAATTAGCAATTTCATAAAATAATGTACATTTACTTGATTAGATTTGCTACTTCTTGTGACCAACGTCTGATTACTTCTAAGATATGTGTTGGTATTAATTTAGATATTGACCTGGTCTAATCCTGGGCTCACATTTAACATGAATACAGATAAAAACATAACATTAAATGTATACCATTATGCAATAAGAACATTTAAGTTGTTACAAAATGTAATGTGAAAAGGTTAATGAAAAGGCTTGTCTCCCATTCTCTATCAACTTTGCATTAGGATGTAAGTTGAAGATGACGCTCACTTGATCAGGGGTGTTGTTCTGTCATCATTGTAATACTTAATTTGTGATAAATATTCTGAACAACATGCATTAAGCAGTCAGTCGATGTCAGGCTGGAGCTGGGGAGATTTCCTTCAGACTCCTTTGGCTTCTTCTACTCCACCAGTATAGATGCCGGTAGATTGAGTCAAAGAATGAAACCATGTAGCGAGAAAATAACGTGGTCCATTTCACAACTTCAACAACAAAGTTTGTAGAGCGAACCACAAAGGCCACGAAGACGGTTGTGTAGTGAGCAAGCAGTAGTAGGCTTCGAGCCAGCTGCTTGCCATGGTTGATGATCAAATTAACCCTATGTTCATGTCCTCGCATTCTTATATTATGTAAAAACTACAAATATGAAGAAGGCGATGTATGACAGAGATGATGTACCATGTTTCAGTTCTGTCATGTATATTATTTTACGTTCTGTTATTTTAGTGTCCTTCAAAACAGTCCCTAGAAGAACTAGTTCATGACATTTGTACACACCCCCTTGCAGGTGCGCACAGCCAATCAGTGCAGAGCAACTTTTGTTTCCGGAATGTTTGGTGATGTGGCTCTGTAAAGACGTCCAACTGAGGAAATTTATCTAATAAAAGAAAGAAAGACATATCTGAGAAGCACTCATACAGGTTTGTTTCTTGCTTAAACAATTACATTTTACACCCACTTGCCCTAGAGCAGCTGACATTTGCTGAAAACGACCAAAAACATTCTCGCTAGTTTTTAGATAAAGCTGTCCTCGGTAGCGACTGCCTTGTTGTTTACCATACCATAGGTTGGTGTGTATACATTCATAGATAAGCAAGGGATGTAATTGTCCCGCTTAAAATTTCTTCCTATGCTAACATGAAATAGCTCATCTACTCTCATGGTTATACATCGTATTCTTACTAATATGTAGACATCAGTCCAATGGCTCTGAAAGTAATCCAACCGCTTGTTACACTAAATTCGTTTGCTCTACATGACCGAAGTGAAACGCAGCCGCAGTCCCATTTTCCTTCAGTTCGGGAGTAGTCGGTTCCGTCCGCCAGGGTAACACAATAAAGTGATTTTTGGGTAAACCATGACCAGTTGTTTATAAACCAAGTTTTTCAACCCACAATTTCTCAATCCCACTTTCACATTATAACAGGAAATGCACGTACATACATAGAGTTAAGATTATGTTTACAACCAATTCTCCACATAGTGGATATCCATGTCCTCTCCATGCTGGATAGGTGTACAAAGACTAAAATTCACTTATCGTGACTTATATTATTACTTTTAAATGTACAAATAAAAGAAAAGTAAAAAGAACTAGCTCACATATTTTGTCAGTGTCACCATCAACAGAGTAATCTGTTTTCGGAAACTGCCTTCCTAAAGTTTTCCTGGTACAGTCATATAAGTGTTTTTGGTTTGCACACACAGCTCTCTAAGTGTGACTAGTGTCAATGTACTGAAATGTATTTTGTTGACATGTCAACACTCCTATTGAAACCAAGAACGATACAAAATTATTAAATTGTGTAAGTCCTTTAGTTTTCTCTAGGCCTGTGAGTGAATATGAGACCCTGCTCAAACGCCACCATGCCACCTTTGCAAATCACAGATGTTCCTCCAGTGTGTTTCAGTCTACTGTACATATGTTTTTATCTTAAAGGCTGTCCATATGTTGAGCCGGCTGGCCCAGGGGGTCAGCACTGTCCTCCACGAACTCTCTGCAGAAGAGACCCCTGATGAAGAGTCACAGGTAGGCTAACTCTATGTCTCAGGCTCCTTCAATTTATACTTTTACTATACTTTTTACATAAATAAATCTTTCTATGTTGCCAATATTTCGTTTGATTATACTTATTTATATATGTATATATATATATATATATATATATATATATATATATTTATAATAAAATCTTCTTGATCTCCTCACAGCCTATTTATACAGTTTCCCTTTGTTGTTTTTTCTGTGTTCAGGACGGGCTGGTACCTCAACTTCCTTCTGGTGAAAGCCAGGCTCGGGACCCAAATGAAACTGAGATGGCAGAGGAGAGCAGCGAGAGCCTGGCCCACCTGGAACAACTGGTGGTCCAGCTTAAAGAGCTAGTTAGAGAGAAGGACAGTCAGCTATCTTATACAGAGACCCAGCTTAAGGTTTGTGTGTGTGTTTGAGATGGAGAGAGAGAAAGAGAATAGGAAACATATCTTTCATAAGTAAAGCCTGTGAATGTGCGCAAAAGGCATTATGATAATCTTAATCTACTGTTAATATATCCACCACAGAATGAAAGGGAAGCTGCAGACATACGCTTTACCAAACTCAAACTGCAGGCAAAAGCCAAAATGACTTCTCTCACCAAGCAGATCGCTGATCTGAAAGGACAAGAGACACCAAATGTGAGTAGGATATTTATTCAAATGGTTTGCTCAAGTGTTCCTCTTGTCTATATTTCAGTAATATACAACTACAAATTATCCCCAGACATGCAGACACCTGCTGATATGTAAATTTGACATGATTATTCAAATGTTTCCTTTCTTATTTGTGTTTTCACAACAGAGTCCTGACAGCTCCTTCACGTCAGCTTCTGTGGATGAGGAGGAGCTCCAAGAGCTGAAGCGTAAACTAACGGAGACGGAATCTAACTCCAAGTCCTTGCAGGAGCGCCTTCAAATCACTGAGCAGCTCCTCCAGGAAAAGGAGGACACGCACGCTGAACAAGTAATTCTTAGCTCAGACCTTTGCGGTAACTATAAGTTGTTATTGAGTTCCCTAATTTAACTATAACCCTGTACTGTTAGTTGAGAGTGCTGCAAGCCGTGGTGTGTGAGAAGGACGTGCGCTTTCAGGACCAGATCCAGAGGCATGAAGATGAGCTGCTGCAGGTCACCTCCCAATCACAGAAAGACACGGAGCTGCATCAGGTGATAGATTGGGTCCCTTCTTCCATCAAACATGTCACCTCAAAAAGGTAAATGTATGTTTATTCAAAGCGTGTAAATCCCTCTCTGCTAAGACCCTACACAAAGTCCAGCAGCGGTGTGAGGAGCTGGAAGAGGCTTTACGATCCCGCTCCCAGGTCCTTGAGATGCTACAGCAGGAGCTCAACAATGCTGACCAACAGAAACAGGTACGATACCGTGAGATCCTCTATCACCAAACTTTGAGAGAAGGTTTATTTTCTCTTGTCACTTAATCTCCAATACCTTCGCTTAATTTTTAAATACTGTGTGAGATTAACAAATTAGATGCTATTTTGAGTGGAACACTCCCTCATCAAGGTAAAAGTCATCATGCGTTGTTTGGCACAGCCACAGTTCCCACCCAATTCTTTTGTTCTCTCCCTTGCTCTTTGCGTGTCTCGTTATCTTGCTCTGTCTCTCCTATTGTCCTTCTCTCTGTCTTTCTCTCAGTCTGTTACACGTACACACACACACACACACACACACACACACACACACACACACACACACACACACACACACACACACACTCACAAACGTCATATTCTTTATCTTGTGTTTATTTCCATCTACAGATCCTCACACTTCAGTTCAGACAGATGGAGCAGCAGGTGGCTGAAGCTGGCAAGCAGAGGGAAGATGAGAGACTGCAGTGGGCCCAGCAGGCCAGCATGGCTGAAGCGAAGCTGGATGCCCTGCGAGTTAGCCAGAATAACTTTGAGAAAGAAAGACTGGAGGTTGCCAGGTTGGAGAGTAAGCTGGAAAGTGTAAGAGAGGAAAAAGAAGCAGCTCTAAGAGCAAACCAGGAGGCTTCAGAGAAGGAAAGTGTGGAAGTGATGAGGTTGGAGAATGAGCTGGCTGTCATGAAAGAGAGAGAGCTAGCAGCAGTCCAGGCCAGCCACATTGCCTTAGTGAGAGAGACAGAAGTTACCAGATTGGAAAGAGAGTTAGCCTCCCTGAAAATGGAGCTAGAGGAAGGTAAAATGGCCGAAAAGGTGCTTGCTGACCTTTGGAGAGGTCTGCGCTCCTTGGCTGGAGGGGATTTGGTGGAGGAGGAGAGTCCAGTCCCCTCTAACAGTGCCATTATGCTGGACACACTACAGGCTCTGGAGGCCCAACTAGAAGAACTGAATGAGAAAGAGAAGCGCTACGCTCAGGCAACCCAGGAAATTGAAACTTTACATGGTAATAGACATTATTTTTGATGCTCTCCTTTTCAAACACAATGCTCCCCTTTGTGTTCTCACAGCCTTTTGTCAAAATAAAATGAGTTTTTTTTTATTTTTAGAACAACTTCATAGAAGCACAACCGAAAGAGATGAAGCAGTTACAAGGATACAACAGCTGGAGCAGCAAATTGATATGGTGAGTGGCATCTTATTAAAGTCAGTAGTAAGGAACACAAATAGTATACCTGACATTGGCTAAGCAGCTTAGAAAGTTTTTTTACTACTGCCAATCCTATATCCTGGCCTATTTTGGAACCATTACCTACCTTTACATGGGGGGAATTTCTGTTTTGACCTGGATTTGACTGAAGAATTAACTTCAGAAAAATATTCAGTCGCTGTCACAAATACGCATGCAGTGTGAATTATAATTATTATTTAAATTTGGGATGACTCAATGATGATATCTTACAACTGGGTCCATAACAATGCAAATATAATGTTTTAGGTGAATACTGTCATCCCACAGGGAACTCAATAGGAAAAGTATGTGGCTCTTTTGATTTGTCTGTTTAGGCTTGAGCCTTTTCTATGCTTACAATGGTTTCTTTATGTTTGATTTTATTTGTCATTCCAATGATCATTTCACAGTCAACCCAACAAAGGTTTGTTTCTGCCTGACCCTCTGGACTGTAAGTCTGTTATGGAGATGAGCCAGAGACAGTGGTCAAAGTTAGTGCTGAGGCAGAATGTTCTCAGTGGAAATGCTAATCTCTTCTGCTCTGATCCCCTGTTATGACTGGCGCCTCAGCTGACCTTCAAAGGACAACAACTGCACAATCCCAAATAAATACTACAGTGTCATTATAATGTTTCCACCACTATTAATGTGCATGAAGTTTCCTTTATCCTCTTTTTTTTAAAACACAGTTAGAAATGAAGTATATTATTGGAATGCTTGGTCTTAGATTTCATTAAATATCTTGTCTGATTGAACGTAAAACATTTTGTTTGATCTCCTGTAGATGCCCAGTATACCCTTGGTCCAACAGGAGCATGAACAACCCGTTCAGGATTCTCCTGATGAGGAAAAGGGTGAGGAAGACTGCACTGGGATATAGATATCATTTTACATTATGCAACACAAATATATGGTTGGTAACCAGTAATGTGTCCTGTTTCCACACCTTCCATTTATTTGCTATGTCTCAGATATGCTATGTTGACCATATTGTGTGGGTGGGGCTGGGTTGACTGTAATACAGCACAGAGAGGCTGGCTTTTGTCTTAGTAGCTATTATAGTAGTTACTTGCCTTGCCCAATGAAAAAATGCTGCAGGTTAACTTGAAAGGGCTGTAGATAATTTGCCTATATTACTGTTCCTTAGTAGACTAACACCATTATTGAAAAGTAGGCCACTTATTTCTCTGCCCAAAATGTTTATGCTTTTCTGACCATTCATTCTTGTGTTTTTGTGTTCCCCAGCTCTGATCCAGGTGTTGAAGCAACAGCTACTACAGAGAGACAGTGAGTTAGCTGCCCTGCGTGAGCACCTCACATTGGCAGATGGACAGAACAGCAGGGATGCAGCAAGTGGAAGCAATGACCAGATTCAGCCCCTTGACTCAGGTGGCATGAAGGCCTCCCTTGACAGTCCCACAACACTCCCAGACTTCCTAGGGGATTCCCCAGAGGACACCACACTCGTGGCTGAAGACAGCTCACTGCTTTCTGTTTCTGCTGATACGGAGAGCAGCCCAGAACTCCTTGGAGCCCATTCCGAATCACCAGGAGAGTCCAAGGGCACCTCGTCAGATGAGATGGTCACCAGTAGCGACTCCGAAGTGGCTCACAGCAGTTGGACTATTCTGGATGCTGGGAACCAAGATTGTGGCCCGGAATGGCCCTCTGTACAGCAGGACCTTGGGCAGCTGCAGCTTCAGTCTTGGGTAGAGACTGGCGCTGAGCAGGAAACCTCCACGATACAGATGGAGTCCCCAACTGTTGTTATCCGTGAAACGGTGCAAGTTCAAATCACCCAGCAAGGGGATTCCATAATTGGTTCTGATGAGACTTCCAGTCATTTGTTTGCCCAGGTACGGAAGCTAATCTCCCTTGCTCTTACAAAGCTCCAGACTGCAACCAATTTGTTGGCAAATGCCACCAAAAATCTTTCCACTGCCACTAAAAAAGACCATTGGTGGCCGTCCTGCCACTTGATTTTCGTTGTTGTTTTGATTATTATGTTATATACGTATACATTTCCATATTTGAACACTAAACATAATTAATTCATTATTTTCTTTTTAGGCTCTAGCCGAGGAACTCCAGAAGAGATATAGTGAGCTCCTGGCTGAGCTACAAAGACTGAAAGATGGGGCTGCAGAGTCTAATGAGAAAATACAGAGTCTGGAAACAGCACTGAGTTTGTTGTCTGTTGCCAAGGAAGAAGCAGAATCTCACACCCAAAGCTGTGAGGATGAGCTGAAGTTGGCCCGATTGCAGCTGAATGAGATGATCCAACAGAGTAGCTCTGAAATGGAGAAGCAAAGTGTTGAAACACAACTTCTGGAGGAGCAGCTGGCAAGTGTTCAATTTGAAAAGAGCACCCAAGACCAGAAGATCCATGCCCTGCAAGGAGACTTAGAAGAGGCTCAGCGGGCTCTCTCTGAGCAGGAAGTCCAAACCAGGATGCTGTGTGCTCAGCTAGAAGACAGGGAACTCCTTTCTTCAGAGCTGGAACAAAAACTCCAAGATATGGAGTCCAGCTTTCTCCAGATCTCTCAGACAAAGGATATGGTCAATGACTCACTGACTGTAAAGGACACAGAGATTAGTGAGCTGCAGCATCTTCTTGCTCAGAAAGGGGAGGAGATGATGGAGCTTAGTGACTGCATGTCTGCCAAACTTCTCCAAGCAGGAGAGGAAAAGTTCCTCATAAGTGGTGAAGTAGAAAAGCTAAAGAAAGAGATAATTGGATTGCAGAAAGTCGAAGAAGAACGGAAAACCATAAGGGAGGAGGGCAATGTAGTTTTAGATGAGTGTACTAGTTTACAAAAAGATAAAGAGGAGTTGACTACCCAACTGTCTGCCTTAAAAAAGAAGTTCCAGGTAGCACTATTGCAACGCAAAGAGCTAATGAAAAAAGTTACAGAGTTGGAGAACGAAGCTATAAAGAAGGTAGAGGAAGAGTGCTTAGCAACAGAAGAATCCCCTGCAAGTAAATCAGAGACAGAAAAAGATGATGAACGGAACATTCTTAAAATGGAAGCCATAATTGATGAGCTCAAAAAAGCTTTGAAATCTAAAGCAGAAGTTGTTGAGAACCTCGAGCAGAGAATTAGCCAGCAGGATGGAGTTCTTGCTGAGACCCTCGCCCTAAATCAAAAATTAATGGAGGAAGGTGGGCAGAATAGGGTTTGTACCACCGCAGCTGAAACAGTTGGACTGCAAGCCCAGATGAGCTCTCTGGAATCAGAGTGTGAGACACTACAGCGAAAACTTCTTGAGGCTCAAGATTCTCGCAAGGACACTATTCGCAAAGCCAAAGATAAGGACAGGCACCATCGTGAGCAGCTAAAGCAGCAAAAGGAAGACTACAACGAGCTGTTGGAGCGATTTGAGTTGCAAGAGGGGGAGAAAGAAGGGCTCTTGACTAGAATCGAAAAGCTTGAGAAACAGCGGGCACTGAAGGAGGTGAGCTTAGAGGCAGAAGTGACAAAGTTGTCCTCAGATCCAAAGGAGAAGCCAGCATCAGGAGGTTGGGTTCAGGAGGACTGGGTAGACTTTGCTGCTCCGGACAGTGAAGTTGGACAGCAACAAAGTGATAAGCCCATTACAAATATTGACATTGACCAAAGGCCTTCCACTGTAGAAGTGGGGGCAGCTCTGCAAGCTCTTCAAGAAGAGGTCCTGGGAATGAAGATGGCTCGTGCTGATTTGGAGGGACAGCTAGAGGAGACCCGTCACAGTCTGTCATTAGGAGAAATAGAACGCCTGAAGCTGGGAAAAGAACTAGAGACCCTGAGGGAGAAGGAAAAGCAAGTGGATATTTTAACTGGAGAGCTGGATGTGCTGAGGGAGAAATATCTCCAAGCGGAGTCCTGTGCAGAGAATCTAAAAGAAGAAATGGGAGCTGCTGCCAAGGGAGCCTCTCTAATCCCCTCCATTACCACATTACAAGCTGAAGTTGAGGAGTTCAAGCAATTCATTAACAGCAAGAACCAGGACATCGTGGAGCTTAGTCAACAACTGAGTGAGCAGGGTTCCCTCATACAGGCAATGCATGCCACTGTGTCTGAGAAGGATGAGCAGATAGCCTCTTTGCAAGGAGACCTCAGAGCTGAGCAGGAGAAAAGCCAGAGATTGGAGACAGAGGGCCCTCAGAAGCAGTATCAAAGATTTGAGGATGAGAAAGGTAGTGAGGCTAAGATTCAGCAGCTCCAGCGTAAGCTCCAGGCTGCTCTCATATCTCGCAAAGAAGCCCTCAAAGAAACTAAGAGCCTGAAAGAGGAACTGGCCTCCACAGAGACTCTAATAGCCAAGCTGCAGCAGAGCCTGGAGGCCAAGGAGGAAGAGGTGGGTAAGCTAAGAGCAGAGAAGGAAAGGCTAATAGAAGAGGTTGACCGCACTTTACTTGAGAACCAAAGTTTAGGAGCATCTTGTGAGAGCCTCAAGCTAGTTATGGAGGGAATGCTAACGGAGAAGGATGTTTTTAAAAATGAAGCTACACTTGCCAAAGTGGAAGCAGACAAGGTCTGCAAGGAATGGGAGGAGAAGGTCCAAGGCATGAAGGAGGAGTATGAGACTCTGCTGAAGTCCTATGAGAACGTAAGTGACGAGGCAGAGCGGGTGAGGCGTGTTTTGGGAAATGCCAGGCAAGAGCGGCACGAGCTAGCATCCAGGATGCGGACACATGAAGCGGCAAGACAGGAAGCTGAGAGACAGGTGGCGGAGGCACAGAAGGAGGTAGAGTCTGTCAAAGACAAGATGAGAAAGTATGCTAAGACTAAGCAGCAAAAAATAATGGACCTGGAGGAGGAAATTGAGAGACTGAGGGAGATTGAGGAAAAGAAGGGATTAAAAAGGGACGACAGGGTACTCAAAACAGAGTTTGAAAAGGTCAAAGTGGAGGTGGCAGCTCTAAAAGCTGATTTGGGTGCCACCATGGCAGAGCGAGACTATTTAGAGCAGCAGGCTGTTGATTTGAAGAAGCAGCTTGCACTAGAGTTGGAGAAAGGAAAGAGTACAAGTCTAAATCCAAGATTTGATGTTGCGTTGGATGAATCAATTGGTGCACTACAGTCTGATGCAATTATGACTGAAATTACCCAAGAGGAACCTGTTGAAAGTCAACCTGAAGAAATTGAGACACAAACAGATCCCTTAGAAAAAGTTATTTCGGAGATAGCTGTTACAGCATCTGTGCCAGATGAAGAGATTACTGAAAAAGCAGGGGAACTGGAAACGTTGGATTACAAAGATTTATTAGAGGATAAACTACGGTATGTAGAAGAAGCACTCAACGTGGAGAAAGATTTGAGACGTGAACAAGAGGCTGAATACAAAGCTGAACTTGCCTCATTAGAACAGTGTCTTCAGGAGCACAGAGAGAAGGAGCAGAGCCTCAGTGAGGAGACCTCCAGAAGGGAATCCCACCTGAAGGAGCTCAACAGCAGCCTGGAGGCAGAAAAGGACAACCTGGAGGAGCGTCTAATGAACCAGCTGGCCCAGCTCAATGGCAGCATCGCCGGCTACCAGCAGGAGGCAGCAGACAGCCGGGAGCGCCTGGTGAAACTACAGCATGCGGTGGAGAGACTGGAAAGAGAGTGTGCTGAGCTGGAGGCTCAAGCGGAGAACGAGCGGGAGCGGGCGGCCAGGCTGGAGGAAGACAAGAGGCAGGCTCAGAGAGAGCGGGCAGAGGCCGAGGCAGAGTCTGGGAAGCAGAGGGAGCTGGAACAGCAGCTAAAATCAGCCCAGAGGGTCAGAGAGGGTAGTCAGAGCCGGGCCCGCCAGCTAGAAGAGCTGCTTAGAGAGAAACAGCTTGAGGTCCGTCAGATGCAGAGGGACTGCATTCATTATCAAGAGAAGATTAGCGAACTGGGAAGGAACACAAAAACGCTGCAGTTGGGTAGTGATGAGCTCCGCAACGAACTCGATCAAGCTCGGCAAGAGACCGCCAAGACCATGGAAGACTTGGGGAAGAGTCAGGCAGAGCTGGGCGACTGCAAAGCCCAATTGGATGAGGCCCAGAAGCGCGCCAGCCAGACCCTTGTTGAAAAGGAAGCCTTGGTGAAAACTGCTCTCCAAAGGGAGGCAGAGTTGAAAGCTGAGGCAGAGCAGACTCTGGACTCTGTAAGGTTTAGGTTGGGTGCAGAGCTGAAGCAGTTAGATTTGAGGCTGGAGGAGGCCTATAATGAGAGGGACAGGGAGGAGGATGCCACCATTGAAGCCAGGGGGCTAGCTGAGCATGCAGAGAGACAGGCCCAAGAGATGCAGGCCCGTCTGGATGAGTCCCTAGCCCGGCTGGCTGCCTTTTCCCGCTGCATGTCCTCCTTGCAGGACGATCGGGACAGAGTTCTGGATGAGACTCGACAGTGGGAGACCCGCTTTAACAGTACTCTCCAGGGGAAAGAAGCTGAAGTGCGAGAGGCTGAAACACGGTCAAAAGACCTGACTGAACAGTTGCAGAAAGAAACAGCTCAGAGAGAGGAACTTCAGCTGGCAATTGAAAAGTAACACTTTTATTATTGATTTATTTTATTTATGTTGTGTATATATATTGCTTTGTTATAGATTGGTTCACTTGATACATTGTTTTAGAACAATACATTAATATGAATTTTTATTGTTTTGAGTTGTTATTGTCATTGATTGTTTTTGTATCTTAGACTGAAGAAATCTGAGAATCAGTGGCAGCAAAAATGGAATGAGGAGGAGATAAAGCAAAAGGAGAGCCTGGCTGCCAGTGAAAAAGAGATAAGGGAGCTGAAGCAGGCTCTGTCCCTGGCCGAGGGCTCCCTGACTGAAGCCCGTGTGCAGCTAGCCTCCCTAGAGAGTGAAACCGAAGCCTTACGTCACAGGGTCCAGGCCTTGGAGGAAGCAGTGGGGATGCTGCAAGGGGAGGCCAACCAGGCCAGGGCCGAACTGAAGGAAAGGGAGGCTGAGGAGAGAAGGCTGGGCCTGAGTGTGGAGCAACTGGAAACAGACCTGCGATCTTCCAAGGTCCTAACGGAGAGCTTGCAGACAGAGCTGGGTGAAAAGGAAAGGAGAGAGGTGGAACTGTTGGGAGAGAAGGAACAGGCTGTTACTCAGGTAATTGTTGTTATTGTTTTCTCCCAGAGATGATCTACATGAGGTAGGAAGTGTGGTCTTTGTTCTTTTACGTTACTCACTCCTGACTTCTTTGGTTTGTCTCATCCCAAGGCTGCTGAGGAGGCAAGAAAGGAGGCTGAAAGTAGGGCCAAGGAAGCAGAGGGAGAGCTGGAGGAGAGGAGAGATGAGGCGCGGGAGTTGGAAAATAGGCTACGAAAAGCAGAGGAGGACAGTAGCCACAGCAAGGCTAGACTAGACTCCTTCACCAAGGCCATGGGCTCCCTGCAAAATGACCGGGACCGCGTTCTTGGCATGTACAAGCAGCTGGAGGAGAAACATCTGCAGGTGCAGCTGTTGGTCAAGCCATTATCACATAGCACTGTTAGAGTTAGCGAGAGTGGTGGCTCAGTCCTTTGTTTTTGTATGTGTGTTGTATGTTAGGTTATGATGGAGAAGGATGGACTGATCCAGGAAGCTGCAGGAGAGAACAACAGCCTAAAAGAGGAGCTGCGTTCTCTGCTGGTCCAGAGAGACGACCTTCATGCGGAAAAGGCCAAGCTGTCCGCCCAGCTGCATGGCTATAGGGATGATCTAAACCAGGTCCTCAGCATGAAGGACTCCCAGCAAAAGCAGCTTTTGGCAAACCAAATGAATCGCATTTCTGCACTTGAGACAGAGAAGGAAGAGATGGAAGCTTTGGTTAGGAATCTAGCGAAAGGGAGAGAGACAGGGGAGGTATTTGTTGAGAGGGTGGAGAGGGAGACCCTAAGTCAGACTGGAGATAGTCAGGAAAGACCACAGGTGAAGGATGCACCTGGAGCAGAGGTTGAGAAGCTAAGGGAGCAGTTGCAGGCAACAAGGGCCCAGTTGGAGGCCCTGCAAGAGAACCTAAGCCAAAAGAAGCATGAGCAGGATGCTACAAGTAAGGAGCTGGCTGAGCTGCGCTGGGAGGGAGGGGTGATGCGCACCGAGTCTGAGAGCGCTCAGGAAAGGGTGGCAGAGCTTGCAAAGGACTTACTGGTGGTGGAGCAGAGGCTATTGGAGGAGAAGGAAGCATCAACCCAGCTACAGGCCCAGAACCAGTCATTTGGCCAGGCCATGGCCTCCCTCCAGCACAGCAGGGACCAGGCCCTTATCCAGGTCCAGGAGCTGAGCCTCCGCCTCGAGGAGTTGAGTAAGGCAGGAATCCAATCAACACCAGCAAGCCCCGGGGGCTCAACCGGAGAAGTGTGGGGACTGAAAAATGCATTGCAAGCCCTGCAAAATGACAGAGAGAGACTGGTATGTGTCTTTGACTTTTTGTATAAACAAATGTGCAGTCTGCTTAAGCTAATTTAATACCTTAGTTTAGCCCAATGTATTTTTTTATCTAAACAAAAGTGATTTTTGCATGCCATCTAGTTGGAGCAGCTGCAGATGCAGCATGTGGAGTTGCAGAAGCAGCAGTCAGAGCTAAGTCGCCTGGGAGCTGGAGAGTTGTTGAAGGTCAGCCAGGATTTGCAGGAAGAAAGACACGAGGCAGAGAAGATGTCACTTAGGATAAAGGAGCTACAAGGACGGATGGACAGGGGCAACAAAGAAATTGAAGTTCTCCGGTAAGACAAAACATAGTTTACATTGATCATTGTTTATACAAATGCTATTGTTTTGTCCTTACCTTTTCTGTGTGTTTGTGTCCGTGCAGCTTGGAGCGTAGTGACTGGCTGGCTCAGACAGAGCTGTTGAGGCAGCAGACCCTGGCCACTCTGTCTGAACGAGACCAGCAGGTGCGCCATCTCAGCGCTATGTTGGAAGAAGCCCACATGCCCAGGCCCAAACTCTTGGAGGAGCAGTACCAGAGAGAAGTACCGGCGGACTTT
The DNA here is from genome assembly GCA_036024795.1 of Galaxias rostratus. Classification (NCBI taxonomy): domain Eukaryota; kingdom Metazoa; phylum Chordata; class Actinopteri; order Galaxiiformes; family Galaxiidae; genus Galaxias; species Galaxias rostratus. Next base: position 41,891 of record JAVQJS010097251.1, read on the forward strand.
TACACATCAGCTACTGACCTTAACCCCTACGTTTAAATGAATGAAGCACGTATGATTCTATTCTCTCATTTTCAATTTTTATTTTATTGGATGTTTCAGGGCATCGAAGAAGTGGCTAGTGCTCCTGGAGCGCCACAAGAGCGCAGCAGTCCCTCTGAGAGCCAAACCTGCATGACCGAGCTCAAAGAACTACAGAGCAGGTATTGTAACTGTTGGACTCAGAAATGGATGTCTCTGTAAGAAACAGTTTTTGAACACAAACATTTATTTTCTTTCCCTGACAGACTGGACGAGGAGTTGGAGCACAGAATAATGATGGAAGAGCAACTAATGGCTGCTCAGGGTCAGCTTAAACGGTAGGCAGTGCATTATTGCCAGGGTAAATTCCTTACACCTTTTTCAATCTAACTCTGCTATACATGTTACTTAATGTCTCATTTTTAAAATGTAGGTATACCCAGGGAGACAGGCAATCTGCACATGATGAGTCTTCAGACACCGCTGTACTCATTGAGCCACGAGAAGCTGCCATCACTCGAGTAAGCATCAACTTACCTCTAACAAACACCTTTATGAGATTTGTAAATCCCTCTAAACTGGCTTCCCCCACCCCCTCCTTCCAGAACCGGAGTAGTGGTCCAGGCCTAAGACGGATGTTGCGGGTTGCTTTTTGTTCCCGCCAGCGTACACCTCTGCTGTTCACCCTCTACCTGCTCACTGTACACGCCCTGTTGCTGCTGTGCCTGGGGGGATTCCTCTGAGAGACTCTCCCCCACACACAATCAATAAGTTAGTGGATATCACAGACTGAACCGAGCCATCCTTAGTCTTTAGTCTCCTAATGTATTTGTTATCAAGGTTATACCGCATACAACAACATCTAAGTTAAATTATTTTACGTGGCCGAAATTAAACAGAGCAATGCACCTTAGATAAACCCATTAGGGTTTTTAAATTGACAGCAGGAGAGTAAATATGCTCAGTTTTCTTTCTATATTAAACCTTTATTTAACCAGGGATTATCCCATTGAGAACTTTTAAGGGAACACCGAGCCAAAACAGGCATCATCCTACATAAAAATCACAGGTGCCTTTAGATAACTAGGATAGTCTGTTTTGATGGTGATCTGGTGTAATCGTCCTATCTCTCTCTCGCTTGACTGTTTTTCCCAAAAATGTTTAAAAATGACGGTATAGTTAAGTCCATTCCTTTTCGAGTTTTTATTTTCTTTGTGTTCTTTAAAATATAATTATTGCTATAGTTGTATCTGGGTAATATTATGTGCTGGATGTGGGTTTCCTTTTGTATTTCCCTTTTCAGATTCTCCGTCCATAGTCTAATTTCTAATAAACGATACACACTACAAATAATATTTGTCATATCTAGACCACACATGGTTGCTTGCCTACAGTACACATCTGTACATTAGTTTTCCCATTTGTAATTCTTTTCACCTATGTTGTTGAGGCACTACTGTACATTCCTGTAACAATAATGACTACTCTACTGGTTTTGTCTTCTTCACTGTATAATCTTAACCTTTAATGTAAATTAGTGTGAAAACGGGGGAGTGGGTTGGCCAAGCATGTGATTTATTTACAACGTACAGTAATGAAACTTGGTGACAATGATAATCCTTATCAAATTATTTGACTTCATAAATTACATCTGAAACTGCAATTGCTTTGTAAATCTGCCTCCCGCTGTCATTACAAGGTCATATCCGTCTTGTATACTTCACATCTCCAGTTGGTTACTGTTTTTTCGGGGTAAAAAGTATCCTTATTTGAAACAAAATGGTTGTAGCCACTACAATTAATCGTTAATAAAAGTTTAGAAGAATAAAGTCGCATTTTTTATGTGTGTACGTTGAAATTGTACATTTACAGTTCTATATAATTGATTCCCGAAAAAGCGTGTTCTCTGGGGGCTGTTAGAACGGTGTGTACGCAATTCTAATTTCAGGCATACTTCTTTGTCATCACCAAGAGAGTGCACCTGCTTAACGAACTTTTTACAACACGGAATTAGTTTGACTGAACGGTAAGATACATAGTTCTAAGTAATACTGATAATATATTAGTTTGTTGTATGTGATACACATTTATTTACAGAAACTTCTTTCAGGAAGTGTCTTCTACCTACTTTTCTTTATCGGTTTTAAACCGTGTTGTGTGTGTGTATATATATATACTTATATATATTTACACACATTATTACAATACCTTTTTGTTGAAAATAGCCTATGTTGTTCGCAAACAAGAATTAAAAGATAACATTTTTAAACCAAGGCATGGTGAGGTCTTGAGATTAAATTAAGATGTGTACGATCTGCCTAGTAATGCCGATTATTTGGGAGTAATTAGTCATTGTATATTGATTTAGCTTTTTTTGTTAAATGACAAATATAAATTGAGGAAATGAGCTTTGTACACATTAGGCTAAAACAACTCATCTTACTTCCTTTTTGCAAACAAAGCTAGACAAATGTTTGAAACACGATTTTCCAATGAGTAGAGAAAATTGTTTTGTTATAGCCGTGGTTGCACTGGTATTTCCAGAGATGTTAACTGAGTGACCCATACATTTATACCCAGTACACAATGTGGTCCGGAATGTTCATGGCCTTTGTTTTTTATTTATTTAAAAAATCAGATGTGGAAATCAGTGGTGGGCCACGATGTGAATATTAAGGTTGCTGTTGAAGGTGATGACTGGGAAACAGACCCTGACTTTGAGGTGAGGTTATGGGTTTTAAAGCTGAGGGAGTCCTCCCAATTTGAAAGCTTCCTACTCTACTACTACTACCTACCTACTAGAATTTTCATATAGACCACTGAATCAAAAAGACTAATAAAACCTTACTCTATGGATTTCACACGGTTTTAGCTGTCCACATTACAACTTAACTTGTTTTGTTTTCAAATCAGAGATTTAAATTCAAATTTTGGTTTTGTTTCAGAATGACATATCGGAGCAGGAGCAGAGATGGGGTGCCAAGACCATTGAAGGCTCTGGACGAAAAGAACACATAAGGTAACAAATATCACTGTTTAACATGACAAATACCTGGTTGGTGTCTGGAGTAATTGTGTGAATTGTCGTGTTCGTTTTGTATACTGTGTATTATTATTATAGACTATTGAAGGTTTTAGATTAGGTTAGGTTATAGAAGGGCAGAGTGCAGCTCTAAAGAAACAGGAAAAGGAAGTGAAAACATCATATGGTTGATAGAAGCAACATGACCTAATATGGAATAATGAATGTATGAGTAAACCAACAGCCTGGGTAAATGCCATCGCACAGATCATGTTACCAGAGTGGCTATAGGTGTTAACATAGATAACTGTAGTTGAGAAATTATCTTTAGACACTTGAAATACTGCAGTATTTGTATTGGTGTATGTGTATGTGTAGAAAGAGGAGAAAGAGGAGAGAAGGTGGTGATATATGCACATGCTTCTATTTGTTTCTGAGACCACCATTTTCCTTCAGTGTTGGAGAGCTCAGAGAAAGGGTGTCCCAGGAGCATGAACAGGTTAAGCAAAAGGAGCAGGCACGGGGACCAAAGGCATCCTATGGCTATGGAGGAAAGTTTGGGGTGGAGCAAGACCGCATGGACAAGGTTGAAGCTAATGCTTTTTGTATCATTAAGTAAACTGCTACACAAGTAAATGTATTTTTGTTATTATGACAATATGATATACATGAATTATCTCAAAAAATATTTACCTGGGAACATAGCCCCTTCTTTTGTGTACAAAAGGTTCCTTATAGTCACTAATTTCAGATAAATACACAATTAAATTCCACTTCCATTCACTTCCAAGTGAAGTCATTTCCTCAACACAACATACCATATGACTCTACTTGACATGAGTTGGTAATCTATCAATATTAAAACCCACCTGTAAAGAGGTATTTGTGATTACCAATTTCTGTTTATTTTGTTACATCATCAGGGAGCTGTTGGGCATGGCTATGTGGCGGAAGTGGAGCAGCACTCCTCGCAAACAGATGCAGCACATGGATTTGGGGGGAAATTTGGTGTTCAAAAAGACCGCGTGGATAAGGTAAGATTTCATTTAAATTTCAAACCCTGAGTGAAACATCATGTAGATCTGAGCAAATTAAATTTAATTATTGTCTTTCCCTGAAGTCTGCCATGGGTTTTCAATACAAGGGAGAGGTGGAGCAGCATACATCTCAAAAAGGTGGGATTAAAGTTGCTCCGTACACAGGCTATCACTGCCTAAATCAGTGTAATGTGCCTGTTTTTCTTTTTTTATGTACAATTTCCCTTCCTTTTTGTATGTTAAAATACAGATAATGGAGTGTTAAATATAATCTTAATCAACTTTTTTGTTTTGGATTGACAGCATGATATCTTAGTTTGTTCTGGCAGTTTAGACATTCATATCATGCTTGCTTCCTCCCACAGATTACTCCAGAGGGTTTGGTGGAAAATATGGGGTGGAGAGAGAGAAAGTTGACAAGGCTGCCTTGGGGTTTGACTACAAAGGGGAAACAGAGAAACATCAGTCTCAGAAAGGTCGGACAACAAACTATGGATTAGTAATCTCCTCCTTGTTAAAATCGATAGTGGTTCGGAATTATAGTGTTTTTATTCACAAATGTATTTTGTCTCAAAAGACTATTCAAGGGGATTTGGAGGGAAGTTTGGGATAGAGAAGGAGAAAGTGGACAAAGTTGCTCTTGGTTACGACTATAAGGGGGAAACAGAGAAGCACCAGTCACAAAAGGGTGAGTAAAAAGAAGTAATCAAATGATGATCAAACATGGGATTAACATGTTTTGCATCATCTATGCGACCTCACATGTTATCTATCTATAGATTATTCCAAGGGTTTTGGTGGGCGTTATGGGGTCCAGGCAGATCGCATGGATAAGGTAATAATTAGTTAATAATTAATTGATAGAATTTCAATAGATTAATAAATTCGCAGCGTCGTCAATAACCACACATTCTTATTTTGTTTGTTTATGTAATTGATAGAGTGCCGTGAACTTCACAGATATGGAATCCCCAACCTCTGCCTATGAAAAGACACAACCATTGGAAGCTTGTACGTTTACCATCTTCTTTTCTTCACACAATGCCATGTTTACATTCATGTATAAAAATAGACCCCTTCTTTAACCGTCAGAGTTATGACACCAGCTTGACAGGGGGAAATGTAGCATCTTGTTTTTTCTTGTCTACCCTGCAGCTAGTTTGGGTGCTGGAAACTTAAAATCCCGCTTTGAGAATATAGCCAGAGCATCAGATGAAGAAAACAAAAAACGGGCAGAAGAGGAAAAAGTGAGGAGACAAGCAACGGAGAAGAAACAGCTGAAGAAGGCCATAAACAATCAAGTACTGTGGTCTAATGTCCGACATCTTTTCTTCCTTCAATCTTTTTCTATTTTCTATTTATTGTGAAATATTTCTGTGACTTGCATAACTTAAAATTCAGTACACAATCCTTATTCTACAATATTTTATGAAAAGAATTGTTATAGAATATTATAGCTGTAATTGTACATCTTAACCATTATATAAGGTATATTTGTAAGGTTGGCTGTCACGGTCTTTAATGTTTGCAGGAGCAGAACAGCAGGAAGAAGGCATCAGAATGTCCGATACCTGCTCCAAAGACAGAAAGTGGTCCACCACAAATGCACAGGGCATTGCCTGAAATACCCATTGGACGTGATGAGACAGCACTTGAGCCAGAGGTGCATATAAACAATCAGGGTGGTTGTTAAATATCTTTTTCCTTTTTATTGTACTGATCGTTTAGGAATTGCAACTAAGTCTTCTTATATGCTTTCTACCCAAAGACTTGTTGTGTATTTCCAATAAACTTTTCTATAAGCAGGATGCGCCGCCATCATTGCCGCCACGTGCAGATGACATCCTTGAAGTGGACCAGCACCAGGAGCCCACTTTACCAGACATAGAACCACAAGACAATGAAAACTGTGGTGTTACAGCATCTCCAAAACCTGCAGCAGGTCAGTCATTCAAATTACTGCATGGTACTGCTCCACCCAACTTATGCTTGCATCCTATGGCACACTGACCTTTCCTAGGGCTCTCTTCCACAGTCGCAGACAATGAGGACATTTCATGCGGCTTGAGAGCTGTTGCCATTTATGACTATCAGGGAGGTATGTAACATACATTAATTGACATTTCATAAAATGCTTGATTGATCAAAAATCTGTTGAGCAATCTGTTTTCAAGTGAAGTCTTATGTGCCATATTCTATTCCCAAATAGAGGCAGATGATGAAATCTCCTTTGATCCAGACGATGTTATCACCAACATTGAGATGATAGATGAGGGTTGGTGGCGTGGTCAGTGTCATGGATGTTTGGGTCTGTTTCCTGCCACCTTTGTGCAACTTATGGAATGATGCCTGTTACGTACCCTTATTAAGGACTGAAGAGACTGGCACTTTTACATAACTACTATCTTAACTCAACTGTTGTACAATAAAACACTTGCAAAATTCAACAGTTTCTTCCAGATATTACAAAATATTTCTCATGAAACTATAATCCTGAAGTTCTATTTCTGTGAGGACATTTCTTAATAAACTAAATATGTGAGCAATTACTTATTATTGCTGTAAACAGGCCCAAACATTAATATCTACAACCAAATGTAGTGGCTAAAATTAACAGCCGCAAAGCAAACACATTTTCATACTTCAATGTAATAAAGAAAATACATTGTGATCACACATTTGATGAATGTTGGTTGAATTTTACAAACGGACACAGGAGGAAAAGTCAGGAAAGTACGCTTGAGTTGGATAAAGGCTACCCTTGCACAGGACTTTAAAGCCTGGAATAACAGTAAATCTACATGGCTATGCATATACTGTTTATCATAGCTACATGGGAAACCAGTGAATAATCTGTAAAGCTCATTTAAAAAATACAACTAATAACCATTTCCCACAAATTCCAATTGTAGCTTAAAAAGTCCTATAACACATTTGTCTAATTACTTGGCAACCACTTTGGACTGTAATGCAGTCATTATTGACTCCACTTTGCCATTCTGTGAAGAAATAGAGAAATGTCTTCTTAAAGCCCTGCATGTGAAAGCAAATGTTAATCCACTCAAGTCAAAAGATTCTTGAATGTATTCTTTGCAACCTCAAAGCTAAAAAGAATACTATACTTGGTTACCCAAAACAGTTGTCACCTTGTATATTATAAAATACATGCTTTCAGCTCAAACAGATCAGCAAGTTGATCATTTTCATGTTACTTTTTATGAGGACATGCCAGTGTGCTCTGTTCAAGTTAATGCACAGTAAGCAGCTGTGAACTGGCATTGTCTAGTCTACCACGCTATGTTTTTCTTCTTCTTTGGGTTCGCTCCTTTTTTTGTTATTCGTTTGCCTTTCAGTTTCTTGGCTTGACGCTGGCTCATCCAATTTGGGTACTGTCCGTGCTCATCTAATTGGGTTTTCTTGTTTCGCTGGTTGTCCATGTCCATCTTTCCATCTGCAAGGACAGTGGAAGTTTCATTAAATGTAATTGCTACTTGACACCTATGTACAAGTAATGAATCTATGTAGGGGAAAGTGATGTAAATTGAGACAGTTTTTTACTTGAGGCATCTTTAAAGTGAGGGCATGACAGCATAATCTCCAACAAAACAATGTACTCTGATTTCAGGACGTGGTGCATCCCTGGTAATAACATTGGATCTAAAATAGTTTTCCAAATAAGACTTGCCCAAAAAAGTAGTCAATTGGCTCAACTTGGTCCTAATGAGGGCCTAGGTAGACGATAAGTTGAGCCACATGGGGACAAATTGTCCCATTGATTATGTTGCCTTAAAACGGAACATTTTCACTTCAAATAGGCCTAATGCTACATCAAATCAAGACAAATGCAATACCAGATGTACTTCAATGTTTCATTGAAAGATAGTTTACAACGTCAAAAACCAATTTTCATAACAAAATAAAGTAAAAAATAAGAACATTAACAATTGCAACTCATTGAACTGGGCTACTTTTGTTTTGACCCTTTCTGAGCCATTTTCCTCTTTTTCAGTCGTGTCTCAAATTACCCAGTCCCTACCACTTTACTAACTAGTATCATCCAACAGAGATAACATTCTGAGACCATATAGTTTCATATTGCAACCATGAAGTTCTTTTTCCAAACTTGATTAATAGAAAAAGAAATAGGACTCACTCCTTTAAACATATACCTGAGTGTACCACTTATTTCAAGGGTCTCTCTCCACCACAGGCTGAGTAAAGAACATTCATCATCAAGAATTAGGTCACATGAGAAAGTTTGTGTAGTTTCCTACAAACAAGAGATGCTTCAACTTACTCACGGGCTCAATCTACCCTGCTCTACCTTGGTACATTTCCAGCATAGTAATGTAAAAAAGAGAGAATCACACAAGAACGGGATTATAAACAAATACTTACCATCGTCCCCCTGCTTGTCCTTGATATTTTCTGCTGGTACTACTGTGGCAATCTCTTGAATATCCTTCATGGTAATATCCCCCTTCCCACCTTGGCCCAAAGCCAAAGCCGTTTTCAAACGGGCAAGTTCTTTCGGTGCATTTTTCTTCCTCTTTTCTGCACGCATTTTCCTCTTCCATTTGCTCCGCAAACTCTTCGCCATGTTATAGACTGGAGAGCCTACAAATAAATTACAATAAATGTAATTAATCATGCCGAAACCGATCACGATTAGGCCATTACGCGCTTGTAACGCTAAATAGTTAGTAGTCACTTAGCTAGCTAGGACTGCGTCTGTAAATCAATGTTCAAAACCCAACCATATTTTAGACTAGTAGCTCCAACGTGCCACTCTGTCTATAGCTAGGCAGTAAATAACGATGAACAACAATCTACTGACTTTTTACAAACATTACTGTGGTAAATAAACACTTACAATTATAATGGCACCCGTTCAGTCCTACGTCTGCGTGTTGCGGAGGTGCAAGTCAAATCCACGTGTTTACGGACCTGTGACGCGTCACACATAAGAAGAAGGAGGCCATTTATTGGTCGAGTTCATCCTTTCTGAAGACATCTGTATGTTATTGGATAAACCCTACCGCGTCCGGAAAAACCTTGATCAAATAGATGACCGTGGACAAACGAAACTGATGATTTTACTTGTTACTAGCAATTTAATTAACAGTTCGTTATTTAGATCATTAAACTAAAGCGTTGCGTCTTGTGTTCAGAAATGAAACAGTAACTCAGTTTACCAATTACCAGTATTTGGGAGTATCATAAAAATGTTGACCAACTGGTCCATTTCCCAAGCGCAATCCTTTCCCAGTTCGGGGTCGGTTCAACCAACATCCCCATTGAGTCCAGATTTGACATCCACGTTTAGCCTGTTGGACGCAGCTGCCGAGGAGCTAATAGTTCAGAGAGATTTTCAGAAGGCTTTTGTTTCATGTGAAAGAGGATTGGAAAGTCTTAATAACATTGACAAAGAGGACAGCAGGTGCGTTATTGAATATGAGGGTGGTTCATTGATTGTTTTTACTTTTCCATACCTTCAAGTATAGAAGAGTTTCTTCTTTTCCCGACCATACACCTTGTCACTGAACTTTCATAATGGCGACCCGCTGTCCCCCAATTATAACCGTTTTGTATTTTTTTTCCAAGGTATGGAGAGTTCAAGGCAGCTATTTGTGTCTTGGGGATTCAGGGATTAGCTGAGCTCAATCAGTGGCGTGGGGTACTGTCATGGATTCTACAGCATTATGAGTGCCCCGAGAAGATACCTTGCAAAATCATGCAGATGTGGTGAGGCGTAAAGCAAAAGCTTTGTTATATGTATACAGGCTCTGGAATTATTTATGTATGGGTTCAGTGTGTAATTACATATAGCCTAATTGATTTATTCATGTTTTGCAGTATACTTCTCTACACCAAGGTTAATGAGCCGTTTGTGATGCACGATGCAACTCGACTTTGGTTGGACTGCCCAACCAATAGGATGTCTGTTGGCTTTGGATCAGTGGCAGAGCTGTACTTGTTACATATCCTTGTGCCATTAAGACAAATAGAACAGGCACATAAATTGGTTCTTGGTGAAGTGGGAGGTATTGCATTTACTGAGAACCAAAGACAGACCGCACTTAATTTTGTTAAAACAAAAGAAAATGAAAGTCAAGAATCTCAACTGCCAAGTCCTTTCAACAGCCACAACCCAACTTCTCAAGGTTCTAATTCTTATTTTTTAATGATAATCTGTTTATTTAAATTGTGCCACTGTTATTCAAGGTCTTGTTTGAAATCATTTTTAAACTTCAAAAATCAAGGGGTGGTTTTATGTCAAATAATGCATATAGTTTGAATGTGTTTTGAAGTATTTTTGTTTAATCACGTTTCACAACAGTATTTTCAGAAATAACATTACTGCTAAGTAACTGAAATAATCTTTTAGTTTTGACTTATGGGTTGTTTGTATTGTTGAGTGTTTCTCCAACTGTTTTGCAGGTTTAAATAGTGTTTGCTTACACGGCATCCTAGCCTATAAATATCAATACATTTTGTGTGAGGATAAGGATGTGCATTACCCCATCATGACAGTGTAACTGTATTTTACAGGTGGTGTAATTTGGAGGATTGAGGCAATTCTAAGGCTTTTTCTCAGGGGGTTTGCAATTGCCAGTGCCGGGTCATATTCTTTCCGGAAAATTATTTTGACCATTTTCCTTTTCTGCCTCCTTTTCATTCGTACTGATCCAGGTAATTATTAATTTCATAAAATGTTTTTTTGTTTGAACCCAGCTTTTAAGAAGTTTTTATTAATGCTTGCAAACATGTTTATAACAAGATATATTAACAATATGAGTGCAAAAGCATGGTTCTAATCCAGTGTATCAAAAAGTATCTGTTTCATGCTATGGGAATGCAGTCAAGGGTTTAGGAGCTTGCTAGAAAATAAAACCTCATCGTTGCAGCTGTCCGACAGATCATTTGTGATGCTCATGTGGCAAGGTTATATATATATATATATGTACATACAGTTGGAATTGTTAAGATAAAAGTGCCAGATTGTTTTTCATATGTTTTGTGTGTAGTTAATTGGTTGGTATATATGTATATACATATATATTCACAACATGCATTATATCCCTGAACTAGCAAAACAATAATTTTATTTTCGATCAGGTGCTCAAGAATGATAAGACAAAAAAGTACAATGTTACTGTGTTACTGTTGGAAATATTTAGGGGATGTACTGCACTTTGAGCTTTTTATTTTCAGAATTTCAGTTATTTTTTAACATATTGATTTCAGAATCAGGAGAGTGGGCTTGAAAAGGGCGGTTCTGCTATTAAACCAGTCAATGTATTTCCATAACATGACATGCACCATCATGATGCATGATAATTTTTTAAGGAAATCTTAAAAATGTTGAAAATTTTTCAAAACATTTGACACTTGGTTCAAATATGTCTCCCAGAATTAAATAAGGATCATAAAAATGTTTTCTTTATTATTTTTCACACAGCTCATCCTTCCTCTTTCCACTGGATTTTAAAACTTCTCCAAATACTTAAACAAATGTGGCAAACCGTGTTTGGACCTACACTTCAGAGCTAAGGACTGTGGTTGCAGTGATGTCAATTACGTCTCTTTGAAGAGAGACAGGTCCCATGGCTCAGTTCCTTTTGTTTTTAATTACTTATTTTTTGGGGTGTGGGGGTGAATAGGTTTATCTGCGAAATTATCACAAAATAATAATTTAGACATACTGCCAATATAATTTAGTTTTTCATGTGAACCAAGTTTAGCATGTGTTGCCACAATGTGGTGTGCATTGTAAATATAACACAATGTGGCGCCATATCCTCTTTTGAGTTAGTGAATTTACCCTGTGTATAAAATGTGTTAAAGTCCCCATGGCTTGAATGCAACACTTAATATTAGTAAACACGTAGCCTACAAGGACAGAACACTTTGATTATTTACTCTTTGAACATTCTAATGCGTTTAAGTCAGAACAAATAAAATAGCGTATCTCACTAAGTGAGTCGTATGACTCATTCCAGTGTTGTGCCAGTTAGTTTGCTCGAAATTTGTATTAAGTTAGTCACTCGTTATCGTTTTAAAAAAAATACAAAGTCACTTCACCGATTACACGCTTTAAAAAAGCAACATGTTACAAACGTTTGTCTCTTCTGCGTTTCCCAATTCACCCAAACCTTGAAGTTAAGGCTTTATTTTTTATTACACACTGCTAACTTGTGATTGTTCTGTTGTACTTTATATTAACCAATGGGCGCCATTATAAACAGCAACACAAATCATAATTTAATAAACCATGAATTGTTTACTATGCAATTAAATATACCACACACACAAAATGTTTGTTCAACTTATTTACAACGTATTGTTTCAAATGACCAATGAATTCAAGCCTCAAAACTCACAATTTGGTTTGGTCCATCATTTGAGTACGTGCTGGATATATGTGAACACGCCAAAACAAATTAAAAAATGTGCAATAAGTCTATTCATGTATATAAATATCTCTCTTTCTCTCACTCTCCTCTCTTGCAATTATCAAACTGACAACCTGCCATTATTTACAAATAGCCGTTTTCTTGTCAACTTTCTCTTTTTTTTTCTTCAGTGATTAAGAAGAATTTAACAATTTTTGTAACATCTCTGTAAGAAAGAGAGGCGAGAGCCAAGAAGGAATTTTAATTTGTTAAAGTTTTAATAAATACCTAATAGGTCTCGAAAAAAATCCCTTTCTTTCTTTGTTCCCTTTGATTTCAGAAGGGATGAATTGTTTGTCTTCGTAAAATGCTATGTAGAATTCTGTTCTGAGGGTTTATGACAAACCATAGTTGCCGATATTTAATCATCAGTACACATCATTACACAATATGTCTTGAGGGGCTATATGTTTCAATTTAATGTTTATATACAAATTCAAAACTGAAACTACGTCGGTAGTTATGCTTGTAGACTACGGGCTTACAGACTACGTTTTAACCATGGCTGCGTTGTTGACGTCATTACAGTATGGCTGATACTACCCCAATGACACAACGTCTCTCAAACGTAACTGCTCTCAACCCTGTCTAAAATATTGGTGTTTGAAGTGTTCATCCTTTGAAAACGGAATTTGTCTTTTTACTGATATATATATATATATCAATAACAAACACTATTTGAGTTCTAGAGTTTTATTTTATGTCTTTCAATGGTCGCACGTTTTTAGACGGCTGCGAATAAGTTTCGTTTTGAAGCAAATGTAAAGTGAAAGTGATGAGGTGAAACAGCTGATCTTGTCCAACAATGTAGCAATAACGATTCGTTGTGCTCGTCCAAATGAACTTCCACCGGACTTCAGAAGAGCGACATTGATTCAACTGAATTGACACATTTTCTTCTTGTGTAAGTAGGCAACGATATTCCAAGGCTAATCGTTAATATGAGGACATAAAATACGCTTTTGATGATGTATCAAAACTTTTGTGTAACTTCACATTTTTGTCTTGCCTGTTCTCAAACAGGAGAGAACTTCGAACATCTCAACCTTGAACCTAATGAGAAAAATGGCCAGTGTGCGTTGGGTCTGGTTTAAAGACAGGTTAATTTTTCCTTATTTAAGAGCACAAGGTAAATAGTGCAGCATCGAAGTTGAGGTTGAACGCTGTGCCTAGAAAGTCGTCATATATTTAAATGTAATACAATTTATTATACAGTATATTATACTTAAAATAGTGTAATATTTATATTTATGTGAAAATTCTGACAGGCATGCATGGACTTGTTAACTATGGACTGTCTTGCTGTGTGAATGCTTTGCTTCAGTCCTTCTCTGTCACCTGGGAATTGATAAACCTCCTTAACAAGTAGGCTAAATTGTTGGTTACTAAAAACAAATTATTACAAACATAATTTTAGTTGACCAGGAATGGAACTTCCATGGCTCTGACTTAGTCTGATAAGTAGCCCCATGTGTGTGTAGGCCACTTGTGCGGTTTTCTGTACATTATTGAAACTGTTGTTTCTAAGATGGAAAGGAGCTGATTTGAAAGAGAACACACTCAATGTACCCCTCCAGCTGAAGATAGCCCTTGAAGCCATGCAAATAGACCAATACCAGCCTGTCAATCATAAAGTATTCCTGCGCTGTCTGGACAAGAATGCGATTGCACGTAAGAATATTTCTTAGTATTTCTTAATTTATTTTTGATGGAATATTAAAAAATCCAATATTTTGTCAATGCTACTCTGAACTAACTGTCGTCACATAGAAACGATAACAATAGCATGTTACTCTGCAGTTAATCAACAGCATGATGTGGACGAGGTGTTCCTCTCCATCATGAACTTGATTGAACAGCAGATGGATAACAAGAGCTTGGTATGTTATCTTACTAGATGCAATCTGACCCCAAAATATTTATTGATTTTGACAGTCAGTCGCATGTTGCATGTTGAAAGTTGTGCTCTTTTTCTTCAGGCTGGTGAGATCCAAAGTCTGTACAGAATTTCAGTGGAGTCACACCTCAAGTGTTTAGAGTGTTCATTGATTAACTCTAAGATGAGCTACCTGCTGACCCTGCCTCTTCACATTAGGGAAGGGGAAAACAATTTGGTGAGAAAACAAGATTTGGTCCGAAATTTCAGATGAATAGAATGTAGTTACATGAGTGATGTTTTGTTGATGTTGTTTTTAATGGTACAAGAATGCACACGTTTTACACATTGCAAGATGTTGAAATTCAAAGTAAATTAATTAGTAACTTCTGGCAGAATGTTATTATATTTAAGTGAAGAAGAACGTTTGGCAGATACAGTTTGTACAATTAAATGTATCATTTTACTAGTGTATTAACATTACAGACTGTCTGCTTTTCTAAAACTATTCTAAACCCTTTAAGCAAGACATCATCAGTTCCTTCTTTGAACTCCAAGAGCTAAACAATAACAACAAGGTCAGATGTCTGAAATGTGAACAGAAGACTTCATCTTTACAGGTTTGTTCCAACCAACTTAAAGACACTACTTTAATGTAATACATGAATGTGACTTCTGCTCTCATACTTTGTTACTCTCTAATTTAGGGCTTGAAACTAGTCTCGCTGCCACCGGTCTTGTGCATTCACTTAAAGAGATTCCGAAATGACAATGGCCGTACCATAAAACTCGTTTGCAAAGTAACTTTTACAGAAACCATTGACTTTACCACTCTGCTAAAGGACAGCATGTTTTCAGAGCACTATACAAAGGTAGACTTATTTACAATGTCTGAAATATTGATTATAATTCAATAATATTATTACTTGCATCATTTTGTTTTAAAGGAGAGTTAGGCTACTAACAGGCCTGTTCTTTTCAGAGTGACTGTAGTTACAGTTTGTATGCAGTTATTGTGCACAGTGGGTCTGCCATGTTTGGACACTACACAGCATATGTTCATCACAGGGAAAACCAAAGCTGGTATCATGCTGATGATAGCAATGTGCAGCCGGTAAGACCGAATTTAATGATACTTGTTAAAAATGTTCCTTTAGATTGGAATCTGAAAAACGGTATTGTTGTGTACATCTATAGGCAAGCTGGAAGGATGTGCAGACAACATTTGATGGCAGGTAAATAACTTTGAGCTTTTAGTATCCACAGATCTTTTCAGTAATAGGCTTTGTAAATATGGATGTCTTTTATTACTTGTCTAATTTACAATATTTTTTCTGCTGCAGGAACTCTGCATATATGCTGTTCTACAGACAAAACAAAGAGGATCAGAAATAGAGTCTCCGTTACCATCAATCAGTCTAACATTTGAGACTATTGTCGGTAACAATTGGAATGGGCCTTCACTTGATTTTTTTTAAAGGAGTTATTGTTGATTTAATCTAGAGTAGTTGTTTTTGCATTGTGTTTTACTGTAATTTATCATTTTAAAAGCTTTGAGTTCTTAAGAAGCCCACTAGGTGGAGGAAAAGTTAAAAAAAAAACATTGTGATTTTCGTGCCATGTAGCTCAATCCTTAAAGGTTGCACACATTGAAAACTGCTCAACTACAGTTGGTTTTAAGGGAATAATTTATTTCTTGTTCTGGGACAC
>JAVQJS010097259.1:0-22039 GCA_036024795.1 Galaxias rostratus
TGTGTGTGTGTGTGTGTGTGTGTGTGTGTGTGGGTGCGTGCGTGTGTGTGTGTGTGTGTGTGTGGGTGCGTGTGTGTGTGCGTGCGTTTGTGTGTGGGTGCGCACGTGCAGGCGCGCACGCGCACACGCACACGCGGTTTGTGTGAACCACGACCAATGCCGCAGCCGCTGAAATGTGTGGAGTCAGATCAGCAGAGCTGTCCTCCTCTTCCTCGCTTGTACGCTCTCCCTCATTCCTCCTTCGTCACTGTTCCATGGGGTTGGCTGAGGGGAGTGCGGAGGGAGGGCGACGTGCTGGCTTTGGATGGAGGACACCTCGAGGGAAAGTTACGCACACTCACACACACAGACACACACACACACACATAGTCACTCATTTTCTCTCTCTCTCACACACACACACACACACACACACACGCACACACAGGCTCTTTCAGACAAAGGCAGCGTGTCCCTTGTGTGCTGGCCTAATTAGAGGAAGACCTAGAACTAGAGTGACAGCTGTTTTTGACACTAGCTATCATAATGAGGTAGTCAAAGGTAAAGGCTCTGTACAGGCCACTGAAGGAGGAAGAAAAGACAACCAGGAAAGAAGTCATTACAAGTACTTTCTATGTCACACTGCCATGACGCGGTTAGGAGTTGGTAAAAAATGATCTCCAATTATGGAGATGCACTGACACAAGGTTTTGCAAGTCATTTCCTCCAGTCTTTTAAAAATCGAAAAGTTTTTTTTTTCTCGCAAGATACTCTCCCCCACTTTGAGTTACCCTTTATGTTTTCGGTTTCTCCTTGGGAAGAAAGTCTATTACGGTGACTCAGTGCTGCTCGGAAATAAAACAAAATAAAATGCTCCAACATCCTCTTTCACATTGTATTACATAGAAAACCCTACTGGAAAAGCAAGTGAGTTCACTCATTGTTTCTTAGCTTCAGACATTCTTTCGCGTTCTACACAAACCCGCGCTTGGTGTCCGTCCAAAGAGCTCCAGTGTTTGTGCTTAAAATCAATAGCCTTCATATGTTTGAAATTGAGTGTGTAATTTCTGGAACTAGAACAAAACGTTGTCCATTTTGCCCCTCTGATAACCAACGGTAATTTTTTAGTAATGTTTAGTGTTCGGTTAAGAATCACGGTTCCTCCTTGGATTGGTTTCAGACACTTTGTGACACCCCCAGCTCTGTGTGTCTGAAATCTATGACCACAACTACAGCTATGAGGCTGTGACCACAACTACAGCTATGAGGCTGTGGCGGGAAATGGCCCTGCATCTTCTTACTCAATCCGAATGCTAGCGACTGAGGTCTCAGAGTGGGCACACGGCAAACACACACACACACACACACACACGCACGCGCGGCATGCTCAGAACAAAACGCTAAGATTGTGTCTTCAACCTCGCTTTCCCGCGCCCTTAAAGTGCGCACAAACGCCCCCTCACTTGCACACTGACACACACTCTCATGCATAGCAAAATAACATGGCAAGCGTGCATGCAGTCGTGCGTGAACGTGCAACACACAGGCTGTATGCTATGGACGTTTTTGCTGACACGCTGATTCCAAACCACTTAGATAGGCAGAAACATTCCCGGTCACTGGCGGTATGGCCAGTGTGGTTTTGAGGGTTTTTGAATTAAATCCCATTGCATTGGCCTTCTGCGCCCACCACCCCCTGTCTTTACTTACATGCACGCCAGACACACAATCTCACTGCGTTTGTCTGGTTTGCACTCATGCTCTGTACCCCCTTCTCCTCCAGCAAACGCACACTCGTGCACGCGCACACGCGTACAGCGCTCGCACACATATGCGCCGGCGGACATTTGGAATAGTTGTTCTAATCCTCCATCCAATAGTGACCTCATCGCCTCCTTAGACGGGAGTATCCAGTTTCACGGAGTTGAGAGGGAGCACACACGGACCCATAGGAGCAATAACACACACACACACACTCACACTCACTCACTCACTCACAGACATACACACACACACACACACACACACACACAGACACATAAACACATACTGTACTTACACACAAGATCATACACCCTAACCGGCTATATTACGCACACACTGCAACAATTTCATCATGGGCACACGCTCCTGGCACTCGCTTGCTTGCATAAACACACATTCACTGACACACAATGATGCGCATCGCTTACACACTAAAAGGCCTATCCGCCGAACGAGAGGGAGATGGCATTTCTGATGAGAGAGACAAGACATTCATAATGAAAAGATTGTTTGGGAAGGAGACGAGAGCAAAGGGAGGAAGAAGGAGCTGAGGAATAAAGAAAAAAAAGGAGAGAAAAAGAGGAAGGAATTACTGGCTGCACGAGAGAGGAGTTTTGGACCTGATGTGGAAAGTGAGTCTATTATTGGAGGCGAAGCCATTCTTTCTTCTGTGAGCACAGTCGACCTGCCAACCTTAGCACTGCAATGGCCAAGGATTCTCCATGCTGGTCTATCTCTCTCTCTCTCTCTCTCTCTCTCTCTCTCTCTCTCTCTCTCTCTCTCTCTCTCCTCTCTCTTTCTCTCTCACACACAAACACAATAGTATGGTCACATCTACCCTACTTCTTATTAGTCCAACACACTTGTTTATGGCACAAACTACTTTTATTATCTGAAAAGAAACTCAAACAAACCGACACTGCCACACTATTACCATGTAGTCCACGTGAATTATCCTGTTCCGTCTCTCACGTCTCAGCTGTATCCAGTAAAGTCCCCCTCCACCGTCCTCCAGAGACCAATACTAGATCTCTAAAAGAGATTTAGGGAAAGCAGAACCATACCCATAAGAGGAGTTGTTTGCGTTTCCGTTCCTTCGCTGAAGTTTGATCTGCATGTTTCTGTGTCGGCTTGTGCACTCATTATGTCAACTTATTAGGACATGGTTTTATCTTGCACCTTATCACGACATATCGAACATGAGCAGCAGTCAGCTGCAAACCCTCCTGATAAGCAAAGACTTCATGCTGTGGTTGTTGTGGTTATTATTAGTATGTGGAGTTATTTGGGAATAGTTTGTTGCCGGAATTTAATGACGGCTTCCTGCAGTGCCTGGAAACCAAGAGCTCAACCCGGCTATCAACAAACCGGAGGAATCACGTCTCGCGTGCAAGCTCAACAGAAGGGTTCCAAAACACAGAAGTGACAGTGTCTCCTGTCTCCCTCCTCCCTCTCCCTGTTTTTGCCTCTGAAGTGAAGTACATCCGAGAGGTGTCACCGTTGTTTAAGAAGCCGTCGCTGGTGGCAGACCTTCCCTGGGAGGGAGCGCGGCCGCAGTCGCCTAGCTACAGTGGCAGCGAGGACTCGGGTTCACCCAAACACAACGCGGGCGCCAGGGACAGGAAGGTCATCGCGCTCAAGATGTGCTTCATCAGCAGAAACCTCACCATGGCAGACCTGGAGAACAGGTGTGTGTGTGTGTGTGTGTGTGTGTGTGTGTGTGTGTGTGTGTGTGTGTGTGTGTGTGTGTGTGTGTGTGTGTCATCGACTGTGTGGGAGGGAAACCGGTGAGAGGCAAGGTAATTTTTTGGTGTGGGAGGGATGTCGTGGAGTGCGTTGGCAACAGGACAGAGAGTTGAATGTGTATTTCAGTGTTAAAGGGTGTGTCTGTTTTGATGTCACTTATCACTGTTACTAACCAGTGTGTGTGCGTGCGTGCGTGCGTGCGTGCGTGTGTGTGTGTGTGTGTCGGAAGCAGTTGTTCAGGGAAGGTTATGTAAGTGTGTAATTGGTTCTCCAAACAAAGCAGGCTACAATAGTGTGCCCTTCGCTGTGGAAAGGGGGCTCCTTCCTTAAACCCTTGACTAACGGTTAGGATTGGCCGAGGCCTTAAAGCGGTACTCTACCACAGGGTGTATGGAGGGGGACCATTACGATCAACCTCTCCTTCTCCCTCCCTCAGGCTCCTGGAGCTCCACTCCCCCGACGGGCAGCACACGGCCGTGCTCCGATGCAAGGACGGCCCCAGCGCCAACTCCTGGTTCACCTCCATCCACACCAACATCGCCGCCCTGCTCCCCCAGACGCTGGCGCACGTCAACGCCTACCTGGGCGCCTGCGCCCCTGCCAGCTCCTCCCACCCTCACCTCAAGCACATCAGCTGGCTGGCTGAGCAGGTATAGTGTGTTCTGGCCTACAGTCGACTAGAGAGTCCGTGTGCGCGATGTCTGTGTGGGTGTTAATGATAAGTACCTACTGTTGATAATTGCTCATTGCTAAGGTCTGTGGTATGCGCACCTACTTTGCTGTACATAATAGATTCAGGTACTTGTGCTTTGCTTGGTCCTTGTATGTATTTAACATCTTAAAGGGGTCTGACAGATGGTCCAATTATGGTCAGGATGGGGATTCAATGTGTTCAACGTAAGCCTGGTTTTAAGCTGGTTTTTGTTCTTTTATTCATTTGGGTTAGCGAAAGGTTGACAGGAAGCACAGGCGCACACTAGCGGAGGAAGTTTCCGTTGCATTTACTACTTCCTGTGGGCCCACCTAACCCTGGCACATTCATCCAACACTACAATAGCCGCAATCTTATCTTCCCCGACCTGAACAGTCAGCGCTCTCATGTCCGTCACGTCCTGTGTCCCTCTCCGATAGGTCCAACTGGAGGATGGGCGGCACCAGTTTAGGCCAATCGTCATGGCGCTGACCGAGAAGGACATCCTGCTGTTTGATTCCGTGCCCTGGACCCGCGAAGCCTGGTCGCAGCCCATTCTCACACACCCGCTACTAGCCACAAGGTAGAGGAACTACTGTCGCCGAGCAACCGGTATCGTGCTGTTGGCGGGAGGGGACAAACACACACGTACACAAATGCACACACTCGTACACACACACACACACACACACACACACACACACACACACACACACACATACACACATACACACACACAGTATGCCGCCACCAGATTGACAGATGATTGAGTGCGTGTGGGGATAATATGAGAACAGAGTATGGCCTTTGTCTTTACCCAAGCGTTTTCTCTGCCGGATCTCTGAGACAATGTTCCGGGACTCTCTTTATCTGTGCTCTCTTTGTTCATTGATAAGAACCATGAGTGTTGCGTTAGACTTTCGTCTACCAGTCCCGGTTACGTGGGTTGTTTGCACTCTTTCTCAAAGTGCCCCATCCCTCCTATCTCCCTCTCGTTCATTTTATGAGGCCTGATTTATGTTGGTTTTTCCCTCCCTTCCCCGATAAGTGTGTTCTTCTCTCTCCCTCTCTATCAGTGTATCTCAGCCCACTTTCCTCCGTCCGTTCTTTTTGCTCCTCTCTTGTTCACTCTCTCACTTCTATGGTTATTGACGGTTATAATTAGATCATTCTACTTTAACAGAGAGCAAACACTTTTTCGCTCAATCTTGTCTTTCTCCCCGTCTCACCTCTCTCTCTTTCTCTCTCTCTTTCTCTCTCTCTCTTCTCTCTCTCTCTCTCTCTCTCTTGCTCTCTTATTCTCTCTCTTTCTCTCTCTCTCTCTCTCTCTCTCTCTCCCTCTCTCTCTCTCAGGCTGGTCCACTCCGGCAGCGCCCGCAGCTCGCCGGCGCAGGCGGCCGACCTGGTGTTCGCCACGCGCACGGGGACGGGCCGCGGCATCGAGTCGCACGTGTTCCGCGTGGAGACCCACTGGGACCTGTCCACGTGGACGCGAGCGCTGGTGCAGGGCACCCACGCCGCGGCCGAGCTCATCAAGGAGGTCTCCATCGGTGAGCGTCTCTCTCCGTGCACGCTTGGGATGTTTGAAGCCGCTTTGTGTTTACGCCACATCGTATACACACGCTCAAGGCATCCTCCGTGACCTCGCTTGTTAGCGAACGTTTGTGTTTGTGTAAATGTTTGTGTCTGGGCGCGTGTAAATGTTAGTGTTTCGCATGCGTGTGAATGTTTGTCTGTCTTTAAACGTTTTGGCACCACCCACTTTAAGTTGTAATCGACAACGGTTGTTCCTGTGATAGCTCTACCAGTAACCAAAGAAGAAATATCTTCTAAGGGATCATAATCTTGTAGGAATAGCAGACTTTGGGCCAGTTGAAGGGAATGTTTCCACTCAGTGGAGAACAATAGTTGGCTGGTCTCAGAGCTCATAGTTGGAAGGCTTTGGTCCTTTTCCTTCACTAACTTGTTGCTACACAAACACAAAGCTCCGGGCTCGGGGATCATTCTCCCTGTTGCAGTTACTTTCCAACAGCCAGGAAATCAGAAGCAAGTCAAAGATTTGAACACACACACACACACACACACACACACACACACACACACACACACACGCACAGACACTCATAGGGGCTTAAAATGGCTCAATGACTTAATTTGAGCTCCTCGTTTGCCTTGTCATGAATTAGACAAGACCAAACGATCTCACTCCCACTCGTTCACTCTTCTATATAGACAGACTTTTTCCTCTCTAACACCCTCTGTATTTTTGCCGCACCTCTTTCCCTCTGTCAGGGTGTGGAAACCGACAGGATGCACGTTTGATACCGCCTCCCCCACGCGCCCCCTCACACACACACACGTACAAGTCATGCATTCACTCTGTCTCTCTGTCAGGTTGTGTTCTGAGCCGGCAGGATGTGCGTCTGACGCTGCATTACGAGAAAGGCTTTACTGTGACGCGGGAGCCAGTGGATCCAGCAGGGGGCGCTGTGCTCTACAGATACCCCTTTGAGAAGCTCAAAATGTCAGCAGACGACGGCGTGCGAAACTTGTTCCTGGACTTTGGAGGCCCAGAGGGCGAGATGGTGAGCTCCTCTCTCTCTTTGAATTGTCCGAAGGTTGATTTTGGGAAACGTTTGAACAGCACTGTGTCTGGGTTAATGTGTAAAAGAACTGCTGGTTAAGCTCTTAAATCCCTCAAATCACAAAATGCACATACTTGTTTCCTATCTGACAAGATAAACCATGTCAGTGAACACGTCTTATTAGATATGACTAATTGCCAATTTCTGGACTCTGCCTATTACCCCCCCCCACACACATACACACACACACATACACACAAACACACTTCCTCTCCCTGTTTCAATCTCTCCTTCCTCCGCTTTTCAATCTCTCCTTCCTCCAGGTGTTTGACCTCCATTCTGGACCAAAGCCGGTCGTGTTTGTACTCCATTCCTTCCTGTCCGCCAAGCTGACCCGCATGGGCCTCCTGACGTGAACCAGGAAGCACTCGGGACACTCCCACCAGACGGGGAGCCAAAGAAGAACGTCATAGTCAAAGAGATATTGACATAGTCACATGCTTTGGGAAATTGACGAGATCCAAAGTTGTATAGAGACCTCAACAACACAATGTAATGGTGTTGCTGCCTTGCCCTTTTGGGGAATCAAGCTCTTGTAGATTAATACTGATTCTGCTCCCTGTGCATAAGGTCACTTTTAGTTCGGCACAGACGAGAACTTTTCACTTGTCTCTGACCTACCCTTCTTTGTAGATCGTTTGAAGGCAGTGAAACCAGAAGTGACTGATGGTCAGTGTAGACGTTTTCAAATCACAACGTTTAAAATCCAACAGTACGTTGTGATTGGATATGCCCAAGGCAGA
Source organism: Galaxias rostratus (assembly GCA_036024795.1). Classification (NCBI taxonomy): domain Eukaryota; kingdom Metazoa; phylum Chordata; class Actinopteri; order Galaxiiformes; family Galaxiidae; genus Galaxias; species Galaxias rostratus. Next base: position 7,569 of record JAVQJS010097259.1, read on the forward strand.
AGAATGAATGGAACTGACTGATTTGATGATTTGGATCCGTCTCATCACAGAGGAAAGTCCGAGCAAAGGTTCATCCAGGTCGGCAAAATATCCATTTTTTTTTTATCTATCATTCCGTCGCAGCCTTGGACTCTTTGCTTAAGTGAGGTGGTATGTGGGTTGCGACCCGACTAGATATTGGTTTGCCATTTGAGTGGTCTCGTTCAAATTAATCTAAATAGCGTGCCACTTTGTGTGAATGGTCAATGGAAGGTAGTGTGTGTGGGTGGGTGGGTGCATGTGGGAAAGGGTGTTTTTAAAGAGCGTGATTGTATGTGAAACAGAGCATAAGAAGGGGTGTGTGTGTGTAAATATGTTCATATGTTTTTATACTCTTGTGTTGGCTTGACAGTGTGTGTCTAAAACACAGACTTACCCTTCATCACCTTATTCCATATGACTGTTCTCATCAGGGTCGCCAACCGTGCCTTTTTACATGTAGCTAGACACGCTCTTGTTTATGTTTTTATTTTGATTTCACAGAATAGGAATATGTTTAAAACAGCAAAGCTTTGGACACGCACAGCTATAGTATTATGATTCTTTATACTATTCTTAAATTACTTTATTATTGTTTTTAATCTCCACTATTTTTATAAGTGAATGTTGTATGTTTAGCATGACTCATGTACTATAAACATGTTATTAACTGTTTTTCATATAGGACCACTTATGAAAGGACAGTACTGTGCTATCTTCTGCTCTTATTATGTTGTTTTTCTTTGTCCATCTGTGTCAACATGCCCATCCTGTCCTTTGAATTGGCCGAAGAATATGTCTCATTTTATCATTTAATGCCCCTGTAGCCTAAGCTCTATTCATAACCACCCTCTTCATGGATGCTCCTTATAACCTAATCTCTCCTCTCACGCTGTGCAGACTTCCTTATATAGACTAAGCTGAGGATCATTATTAGCATATTAGCTCATCTGGCCTTCCGAAGTCTCTTTTTTTTTCTTTTTTTTTTTTTGAGGAAATGTCTCAGGCTCTTTCCCAAGTCCATGTGCAACAATTTAGGACTTCTATTTTTATACCTAGCATGTGGTCTTTGTATAGATTTTTTTTAGTTAAGGTCAAGATTGTATAAGAAATTATTATATAATTAATGATAATAGACGTTTAAACAAGGCTATAGTTTTTTTGCATATGATAATAGTTACACAGATATCATGTACGAATTATCTACATTTATTTTACATTCCTCGCAAAGAAATGTGTAATACCAATATCTAGACCCTTGTTATTTGAAGTGTAGAACAGTACATACGATTTATGGCTATGGTTCCTATTTTGTTTGGAAGAGTGCTGTGTTACTATTTAAATAAAAACATTAGTTTAGTTTTTTTGCTAAAAGGCACTCAGCAACAGTGCTGTGCAAATGTTTAAGGCACTATGGAAAATCAAATCTGTTTCAAATCAACAAAATAGCATCCAGCTACTTATGCACAGTACTGTATGTTCATAGTAGTAAAAGGTAAAAACAGCATAAGTAGTCAAAGTAAAAACAGTTGCTCAAATGAAACGTGTTTCACATACAAAACCTGCCTCTTCTGATAAAAGCACATATACCTGCAATACACTTCGTTAAGTATGCCTAACGTTATATATTTCTCCAAGAAATAACAAGCACATTAGAAATGTCTGTACATTCCATAAACATAGCTGCCTTTATTACACCTTTTACTCATTTAGGTCTACTCGTATAAAACATTCTGTCTTTAAACGTACAAAGAATGCTGATGGTCCAACTGTGTTAGCAAGTACATAAATCTAGCCAACTTCTAACATATGTTAGTTGGGGCATCTGACTATCTGCGCTCCTTTTTATAACAAGAAAGTCAATCAGGCTGGAACTAAGTTGAGCATGTGGATCTTTCCTGCGCGCTACGTAAGCAATACCCTGTTATAGGTTTCAACTTGATACCGTTTGTAGCCATACTACCCATGAATGTATCTTGATTTGAGAAACATAGACGTAAAAGTGAGACAATCGCCTTTTCTCTTCATTTTGAGTTTATGGTAAATTAATGTTCTGTTTTTAAGAAGGGGTTTTTAAACCAAAGTGTATAATTGGCAGCTTGCGTCCTACACAATCATTTTGTAGAGAAGGGGTGACTGATGCTGCAAGCCTGTCATATGCAAAATGTTTTAGACTCCCAAACCTGCACTCTACAGAAAAATAACAGTATTTGCTTTATTATAGTTAGAATCTTAAATGTACATATATATACAATAAAATTGTTACCAAAAAACAAACAAATTCAGTGTTGTGTTATTAAGTATATAAGATTAGATATAATGGTGCCTTTGCCAACGCACTTAGCATGATGCTGACTGTAATCCAATCCTAGATGTTTACTTTATTTTATTTATTTTACCATTTTAACTCCTCATATGCATTACATCGAAAGCAGGATTATCCTCCGCTAGATGGCAGCCTACTATGCACTGTCTATAGACGCAGTATCTGTGCCAGTCAGTTGTTGATGCGGTTGCTAGTGGTGGATGTTTGCTAGCTGGGCCAAGCGCTGTCAAACTTAGCAAGCTAGCTTCTTTGTCATGTCAAGAACAACGAAAATTAGGTAGCTAATTCTCAAATGAAGTAAATATTTCAACAAATCGGTTATTTTCAAGAGTGAAAGGATAGCAATTGGGTGGATAACGTCCGAAAGAGGGAGATGAAATGACAACGTCAACATTACAGGTAGATACCGTTACTCGTTAGCTAGCTATACTGTTATTTACCGTTAGTTTAGTATTATTACTAACGCAAGGTTTGCTAGCGAAACAACGAAGGCTAGCTGCTAACTGCAGTACTGTTGGTAAAATCAAATATATGAATTTCCCTTAGGCCATAATCACAACCTAAAATGCAACGTGATGACTATTTAGCTAGTAAACAGAAGAGTTGCTATGCCATTTTCATTCTGTGATGAAGGTATATAAAGATTTGTTCTGTTGACTGCTCAGTTGACAAGCTAGCGATTGTGCCAACTTGTCATAAAATATTGGGATCATCGACAATGGTGTGATGTTTAAATAGAATCCTGAGTTAATATAAATAATGAATAATGATTTTTTTTTGCATACTATATAAAGCTTCTGATTTGCAAATTGACTGAGTTGATGGCTTGCGTTATGCCCTTTGGCCTTACCCAAATGTATTATTGTCAATGTATCTCTCTGCTTTTTATCCTCCACTCAGAAAGCAATTGATCTTGTGACCAAAGCCACAGAGGAGGACAAGGCTAAGAACTACGAGGAGGCACTGCGCCTCTACCAGCATTCTGTGGAGTATTTCCTGCACGCTATCAAGTGTGAGTAAAAAGGCCTGTTGCTGGCACTATGCAATCGTGACTCCAATTAAACTACCAAGGTGATGAATATCGAACAGTGTTGTCCGTTCCATCATTCCAGAGTAAAAAGAAATTGCGATTGATCTGGCGAGTTGGTTCTGCATAGCCAAACAGACCGTGTTATTTGTTTGTGTGCACACTGTCATCAATGCTCCTGCATTGTTTTCGAGTGCTGAAAGCGAGGCCCCGCGGATGGGATGGGCTGTTGACAATGTTTTCGTTCTGCGATCATCCATGCTCCCTCTGTCGTCCCTCCCCCAGATGAGGCACACAGTGACAAGGCGAAGGAGAGCATACGCGGGAAGTGCATGCAGTACCTGGACCGGGCGGAGAAGCTGAAGGATTACCTGAAGAACAAAGACAAACAGGGCAAGAAACCCGTCAAGGAGGCGCAGAGCAATGACAAGTATGTCAGTCGATCAACAGTCGTTATTTTGTCTCACAGACACTGGGCTCCGGTCCAATTGAACCATTGTTTCTTTTTTTGTGTGTGTGTTACGAATGCGGTCCAATTTTGGATCATTAGTTCTCCACATTTCCACACTGTGAGCCAGTGAGTGTTAATCACACAGGGTTTCTCTCAGGCTACACTTGTGGAGGACTGTCAATCACTGTCCTTTCATTTGCTCCCTCCAGAAGTGACAGTGACAGCGAGGGGGAGAATCCGGAGAGAAAGAAGCTGCAGGAGCAGCTGATGGGTGAGTTTGCTTGTGACCTGAGGTGATGTGATTTATATAAGGAAAGGAAGAAAAAATATATTTTTCCTACTATGTTGTGCCCCACCACCACCACCACTAATCCAGCTGTCTTTACTTGGTCTTGGAGGATGTTCACTAGGAATTATTCCTCTTGTAGTGTAGATTTAAATTCCAATGCGTATCAAGCTTCGTGGTGTAACAGTTTCTTACCGTTTATATGGTTGTGTTTTTATCAGGCGCCATAGTGATGGAGAAGCCGAACGTGAGATGGAGTGATGTAGCCGGTCTAGAGGGAGCTAAGGAAGCGCTTAAGGAGGCCGTGATCCTGCCCATTAAATTCCCTCACCTCTTCACAGGTTCAACACTCTTACCTTTTCTATGGATTGTTTAAAACAACGTCTTTCTCTTCCTGTCACACACAATATTTTCTGCGTACGTAATCTGACTCAATGTCTTGTCCCTCTTTGCATCTCGTGTTCCCTCAAATAATTAATTTGTTGGTCAGTCTCTTTCGTTCACTGTGGCGGACTTAATCTTACACACCACACGTTTGTCTGAGCACCAATCGCACACAGCTGTATGTTTGAGCGGTCACTGCGGTCCGTTTCCCAGGTAAGCGCACCCCCTGGAGGGGCATCCTGTTGTTTGGACCACCTGGAACCGGGAAGTCCTACCTGGCCAAGGCCGTGGCCACGGAGGCCAACAACTCCACCTTCTTCTCCGTCTCCTCCTCCGACCTCATGTCCAAGTGGTTAGGGGAGAGCGAGAAGTAGGTCCCTCCTTTTTGCACTGGAACGTCCTCCGTGTCGCTTCATGCGCCTTCTCCATCTTCAATCTATCCTGTTAATCTATCTCCCTGTGTCAGTGGTTCCTGTACCCTACAGAACAAACTGCTTTTTTTTTAGCTAACGTTGTAACGTGTCCCTCTCCTCTCTCAGACTGGTGAAGAACCTGTTTGACCTGGCGCGCCAGCACAAGCCCTCCATCATCTTCATCGACGAGGTGGACTCTCTGTGCGGCTCCAGGAACGAGAACGAGAGCGAGGCGGCGCGCAGGATCAAGACCGAGTTCCTGGTGCAGATGCAGGGTGAGGCGGGAGGATCAGCTGGCCTCAGACGTCACAATGTCACATTGCATTACGAGACGTATAGAAGACAAATTAAGTGGGCTGACAGTGTGGGCTGTTTTGAGTAAATTGTTTGTGCTACTGAAATTTAACTTGCTTTGTTTTAAGTGACTGTGCTGATTTGAGGTCAATAGTGGAGGGACGGAATGGTCTCTCTGGTGTTCTTAAGACAATTATCTTCTCTCTGATGGGCAGGTGTGGGCAACAACAATGACGGTATCTTAACGCTGGGAGCTACCAACATCCCCTGGGTCTTAGATGCTGCCATCCGCAGGAGGTCCGAGCCCTTCTCCCCACACTGTTGCAGTCTGTTTCTTTAGCTTCCCCTTGATTGGGAATGTATACCATAAAAATGTCGTGACCGGCGTGGATGTATGTTGCATGTCTCTTGTGTTTTTGTCTTGTCCACCATGGAAATTCTTTTAAAGATGCTATCAACTCCTCCAGGTTTGAGAAGCGTATCTACATTCCTCTGCCGGAGGAACCTGCCCGCTCCCAGATGTTCCGCCTTCACCTCGGCAACACGCCCCACAGCCTAAGCGAGGCCGACCTGCGGCAGCTCGCCCACAAGACCAATGGCTACTCCGGCGCGGACATCAGCATCATCGTCCGGGACGCGCTGATGCAGCCCGTGAGAAAGGTCCAGTCAGCTACTCATTTCAAAAAGGTACGTCGCCCCCCCCCCCCCCCTTTGGAAACGTCATGTGAATTTGAGTAGCTGTTCCTATGCTCATATGAAATGTTCAACATCGTCCGGTTGCCACAGGTTCGGGGGCCGTCTCGTAGCAACAACCAGCAGATGGTGGATGATCTCCTGACTCCGTGTTCCCCTGGTGACCCTGCTGCCATAGAGATGACTTGGATGGAGGTGCCTAGTGACAAGCTCTTGGAGCCAATTGTCTGCATGGTGAGACGACCATACACATGAAAGAAAAACATGAATGCGAAACCAAACTTTAAAAGTATGATAAGTGTGATGTGTGTTTAGCCTGTTGAAATATGTTTCTGTGTGTCCCATCCAGTCAGACATGCTGCGCTCTTTATCAACCACCCGTCCCACTGTCAACAACGAGGACCTGCTGAAGGTCCAGAAGTTTACCGAGGACTTTGGCCAGGAGGGCTGAGGGACATCACATCCTCTGACTCCAGTCAACCTCAAAGATCAAACTGCTACTACTACTACTACCACTACCCAACATGTGACTATGTTTAGATATGTAAGAAAAGGTAACTTTCATCTCTCTTTGACCTTCCCTTGTTTTCTTACTCCGGTTGCGTCCAGGAGAAGTAAAAGGAAAGGGAGGACTTTAAGACTGAATGCCACCTGACTGCTGCTCCTAACTAAAGCCGCATTCAGATTGCCTAAAGTCCTCCCATTTCTTTGCATGGTTCACCCGCCAAATTGTGTGTACGAGATCAACGAAGAGACCAGGAAAATAAGCATTAGGCTGACAACTCCCTCAAGCCCATTGTCAATCAGTAGCTAGCGTCAGGTGTAGGAAAGAAATGGCGTCAACTAACCTTCGTTAACAAGAGCCAGAGGAGATCGGAGTACTGACACGATCAAACAAAAGGTACATTTCACTTTTGCCATCGTGCACTTTGTTATTAATTCTCATGAAGGCATTGTATTCGATGAAGCTAATGTAAAAAGAAAACAAAAAAACACGTTTTGTCCTGCCAGGCGTGTGTGTGAATCGGAATGCCTACATTGTTGTTCTCATTGAATGTGAGTTTTTAAGTTTATGTTTGTCTCTCTTATGTTAATGTGCAGTTTTAGTTATATGAATTCTGTATTGAAGGATTTCCAATACAGTATGCTCCTTTCATTTTTTTCTTACAAGCTGAGCAATGCTATTTATAAATATTTATTTATTGCATATCCACTGAAACATTTATGGGCTGAACTACTGACTGACTCAGCACCCATTGTTGATGGAGATATGTTTACACTCAGTATTTCTCCGTTAAAACGTATTATTAAAAGTAGGATGATATGTTTGCATTAGTTGCAAATGTCATATAGATGTGCTTGATTTAGAACAACTGAACAATTTCAAAGGTAAACGGTGAACAATATTTGAAATCTCTTCAAAAATGTATTTTACAGTTTAGGAAAAGTAAAGTGTTGTGGTGTCAGTTACCAGTAATCCATAACAAAATTAAAACTACTGTTTGCAAAACTACTGTTTTGATGGTATTGCTGTGTGTTTCTATTCTGGGCTACGTTGAGTCATTGCAAGTCCATTCTGGTCCACCTTAAACTATAAACCAGGTGTAAGTGTATGCTTGGGGAGTAAATAGCCAGAATTAACCTTTAATTGTAACACATGTTGCTCTGTGATCAACTCTATTGCTGGTCTATGATGTTCTCCTGATAGCTACGCTACCCTGGCCTGAATTAATAAACCTACTACATTTGAAATCAGAACTGTGTTTAGTCTGTTTTTTGGTATGACTGATTTACTTGTCAAAAGAGTGGCCGTTTAATTTTGATAACCACCAAGATCATACTTGCTATTGAGTAAGAACGTAACAAACAGAAATATCATCAATTTACAAAGCAGGTAGAAGGAGGTCAAATGTAAATATTAAAGTTTTTCTGTGTGTACCTATATAAATACTAACATACCCAATGTCCGTTGGTTACATGTAGAGACAAAATCCACAACCAATCATATTACATCAAGCAGATAATTGCTTTCAATAATTCACAGCAGCATAGAAGTTCAACTTCTTGAAAACATGTGTGAGTACAGTACAGTTACTACTAACTATTAAAGACACAGTACAAATAGATTTACACTGCTGCTAGACTGACCGGCAAGAAAGCCACCTTAAAATAACAAAAACACGGCTGCATTGGAACACTGCTTTGCCTCATAAGACCGATATTGTGTAGGTCTTGTACTGGTATCATACTAGATCTGCAACTTGCATCAGGCAAACATCGTTTAAGACTATGGTACATGGTGGGTAAGGATCGCCGTCCTTCTTGGTTCTCCATGTGGCTGAAATATAGGCATCGTAGACCGCACACAGTAGCCCAGACATTGCAGTCCACAGGTGCGTTTGGAACAGTATCCTTTGTGTGCACGGCTAAGACTGATCCTTGTGAGATGGGTCATTCTTTTCCCCTACGGACGCCGCTTTTGTACCTTTTCTCACAACCGCGGATCGATTATCCGGCCCCAAAAGGACCTGCTTGCCCCGTCGGGGCTGGCACTTATTCGAATAGCCCTTCCCTCGTCACTTCCTGCTGCGTTTGGATTGGCTGTCGGTGGGAGGGGCGGCCCTCTTGTTCCGATGGTGAGGGAAGGTGGGCATTAGCTCCGGCTCGCATGCTGGATGCACAAAAGGTGACAAAATATCATTTATATAAATAATATAATATAATATATATTTTATAACACGCTGGCTGAAGAGAGAACTGAAACATCCCCTCATCAGCTGAAGTGCACATATTACATATCCTTGTGTTACTCTAGATTTGCTGAACACACTGCTGATAATAAAGTGATCAAGAATCCATGTTACAGTTGATACTTATTTGAGAAACTACTGTGGACTGTGTAAACATGTTATTACCCAGATAGACCCCATCCTTATACTCACGTAAAGGTTTCTCCTTGAAATAGGAGCTGTCAAGGCTGTCTTTAGCTGTTGCCCTGTACAAAGAGGTTATAATTAAAATGAGCACGAAAGGCACAATACAGGTTCCCCAAATTGACCTCGACCTCATTATATATTATTATATACAATGTATACAATATTATACAATATATACAATACAATTACTGTCGGAATAAGCTTCAATTAAATGACGCCATTGACTGTGTACAAGTTGACTTCCAAACGAAATAAAATATGCACGGATAAGTGCATACATGTATTAATATGTTTGTCACCTGCGTTGGGGGTTAAACATGAACAGCAGGTTGAGTAGGCGGAGGCCAGCGTCCGACAGCCACGTGAACTTGTTCTTTAGGTTGTTGTACGGTTGCTTCCTCAGACTATACTGGCCAACCAATGGGAGACGAGAGAAGCCCTACACGACACACACATACACAACAATGTTTGGATCGTTTTGAATGGGCTTGATTTATTCTCCCTCTTTATGGTTACTTTTACATATGCATCCTGACTGTTCCCACACGGCACTCTCTTACCGGCCAAATGCTCTCGTTGGGTGTACCTAGAAGCTGGACTATGAGGTCCACCTGTTGGATTTCTGACGCCCCAGGAAGGAGAGGCTTATGGGCGAGCAGCTCCGCTATGATACACCCTACAGCCCTGGAGTAGAAAAGAAACGTACCAGCCACGGTAAGAAGCACTGATGGGTCTGGTCCAGATAAGAACAGTCCAAAAGAGATTTGAAGTGCTTTGCTAATAGTTTCATATTTGTAATAAACTAAGTAAGTACATGTATTCATTGATTTTACGAAAATATTTACAACTCAAATCTACAGTTTTGGCACCTCACCACATATCCAGGGCTGTGGTCTGAGTTTTGGAACCAAGGAGAAGTTCTGGAGCCCTGTACCTGCAGAGCGAGAGATTGGGAGAGGGGTAGAAGAAAAAAGAAAAGAAATGAATGAGTCATACTTAGCGAAAAGATTGGAGGATTGAGGATTAGAGGGATTATCCCAGGGCTAAATGTCCATCAAACAGAGGACACCTGGATGAGATACCAGAAAAACCTTTAAGGCTACGCTATTAATGAAAACATAGGCCCCTGCCGGGTACAACTCGACAGAATACTTCTAGGTACTGCAGGATCATCTCCTCTGGGAAGTATATTTGTGATTAGCCAATGCATCTTTGCCAAAGAGCATGTTGCCTAGCGCCAGGGTTCCCGACTGTGAGCTTGGCACTCACCATAGCGTCACCACACGAGGTGTCATGGGCCGTTTGGGAACACCGTACGCGCGGGCCAGACCAAAGTCCGCTGGAACGTTGCCATGGGAACGACAGAAAATAGAAGATGGACGTCGAATTCATTTGAAGTTACACGCATGATGAGACATGATACGATTTGGATGTGAAGAGTGTCATCGCATCGCAATCAAACAGAGTCTTAAGGTTCTGAACTTAAATAAAGTGTTACAGATATAATTGAAAGGACAACAGAGAAGAGCAGATGGCAAAGAAATATTGTACAATTTAGAAGTGGGCACATGTGCCGACACAAAATTAGAATATTCCATTGGCTACCCACGGGCAGCTGACGTGTTGTTATGACAATGAGATAATGGTTTCATTTAGGTTGCTGTCCTCGGACATGCCCATTTAATCCTAAATTAATCTGTGTTGTTGGTCGTCTATAATCTGCCTTCTAAGAGGATGTCTATTGATGAGGATGAAGTAGTGGATGACCATCTCACCTATCTTAACACAGCCCTTGTCAGTCATCAGTAAATTGGACACCTTTAAATCCCTGTTAAACGCACACAACAAAAACACAGCAACCACAATAACACGGGTTAGGAATGGATTATCGAAATGTGACCAAAAAGCTTTATAGAAAGTACATATTTTTATAACAAAGAATTAGCTCTATTAAGGTTCTGCTTCGTTTGCAAATGGTTTTGCAGAACATTGCAAAAATAATGGTATGAACCACAGACGGTATAGTCAGTACTGAGTGTGGCTGACCTGTGCAGAATGAAATTGCGGTGCAGATACACCATGCCTCTCAGAAGCTGCAGCGCGATACACTTGACCTGGCATCACAGAGAGTGGTGGCGCATTTAAAGACAGCCTTCAACATACATTGTCTAATAAGTGCAACAATGCAAAGGGAAACAGCAAAAGATGTATTTACAAACTAAATAAACAATTATATTGAAGCTTGAAGCTGTGAAGTTGGACTTGTATGTAGACGGTTTAATTTAAGAGTCGCAAAGATTTAAGACACAGGAAATCTCTCCCTGTAGATTACCTGAGCTTCAGAGAAGGGAGTTTGCATGTTTTCCAGCAGGCTGGCCAGATCCTGTTCACAGTAGCTCATCACTAGGAAAAGACTGGACACACCACACAAACACAATCATCTTACACAAATAAATTCTTAAAAAGCAGTTGTTGTAAAAATAAAAGGTAGATGCACAAAGAGCAGGAGGTAGAAAAACAGAAAGGGTGTATGTGTGTATTGGATACCTCTCTATGTGACTGCCCACTACCACCTCTTTCAGTTCAACTATGTTGGGGTGTCTCAGCCGTAATAGCAGGGTGATCTCGCGTAGACTACTAATAGGAATACCTGTTGGAAAGAAGACAATGATCATGTGTCCATTCTCAGTGTTTCTTCATATTATGGGTTCTTCAACACATATAGTGGTGGTATAAAAGGTCCGTGGCAATGATTGTATCTAGTAGTTGTCCTACCATCTTTTTCCTTATCCATCCGCACCTTCTTCAGTGCCACAATCTCATCAGACTGGGTGTCTCTAGCTCTGTCTGTTGTAAATATAAAAAGCATTTCAATACCTAATCAAAATAAAGCCACGGTTCATCTGGACCTGACATCTATAGATCACATAATGGAAACATTTTATGGGAGAATCTTCTGAATCAATGTCTATAGTTTAGATAGGATTGTAGATTGCTTACACACAATTCCATATGTTCCTTCACCAATTCTGTTCAGTTTCTCAAACTCTTTGACACTTCTGCAGTTTCCAAACTTTAAAAAGAAAATGTTACAGAATGTTAATGTAATACCAGAAAGCAAACTACCGGTATCTTAACTTAATTCCTGAATATAGTAATACTCGTTGACAACGTTAATAATGATTAAGTCGATGAACTGCAATCAGTCCAATATGTATATATCATATCCACTCTTTAAACGCGGATTAAAATAAATGTACCATAAATGTAATGTGCCATTTCGGCTTCAAATGGGAAAACCAGTAACACCACGTATACAATCAAATAAAATTGTTGCATAGAATTAGGAGTAAGATGCCCAAAACAACTGACGGTCACAAAGTAAGCTCACAGTGCTGATGAGCGTGTGACTGGTATGTGTATTTAGATAGTGATCCAACACAGCAGTGTTTACGACTACATCGTCTGGGTTCTGTTTTTGGCTTGATCGGTGCTGAGAATCATGATAGTTTATCCGCTTGATAGAATGCCTAGTCCAGCAAGCCGATTAGTTTAACTGGCTGCACGAAAAGGCTATCTAATTGAAATGACACAAGAATAGCCTTTCCCTGTGAACTACGAGTCCTGGTCCTACGTCTCACTACCACAAGGCCAGATGAGGACGTGAAGCAGGTCAGACTAAAGTCTAGGTATCGCATAGTATCGACTTACCCTTTCTGTTTGTGGCACAGTGAAGATTTTGTTGTCCTTGATGGATTTTAATTTGATGGGCTCTGATTCAGTCTCTCCATGGACATTCATTATACCGCTTTCACGCTTACTGAAAACACTTGAACCGTCTAGCCAGCTAGCTAAATTCGAAGTAAGAGGCGGTGGGCGGGATCCTTCGTCGTTCTATTTTGACCACACAGTGGCCACCCATATACTTTCCCAGAGTTTGTCAAGGCACCGGGTTGGATTTTGAGTGGACTAAGAATATCACTGATCCTGGAAAACAGTACAAATAGTAGAAAAATATGTATTATATATACTAGTCTACGGAAGACAACTTCCTTTGTTTTCATATTGATCACAATCTTATTTTAGTTCACGATGGTAGCGTAGTTTTAAACTCTTCAGTATTTTCAGTAAGTGGTGCCCATTAAAGTCAATGTAACTACTTTGAACTGGATTTGATTATCACTACTTGGGGAAAGATAAACGTGACAACTCATAAACATTATCCCAAATTATCGTATATCTTACAAATATCAGAGTTAGGTTTTAATCGGTCCACGGCCCACGCAGATGGGGGTTCTTCTTGGCCTGCTCTCATTAGCCTCAGCGATAGTGAGTGTACTGTGCGAGGCGAAGAGATTCTCCTTAGACGGAGCAGTGACAATGATGGATGGTAGAGTGGTCATATTATCTGAGGAGGTGGGTTGCTCACTACTGGGTAATGGTAATTGTGTTACTGTGTGAATAAAAGAGAAGAAACGAAATGTTCAATTGCATTTGTAATGGAAGTTATGTTATATGACTTGCATCTTAAAAAAAAAAACTTATATTTTGGATTAAGTAATGGTGTCTTGCCCAACTAATAACGAGGGCATACATTGTTTTCATCAGAAAAACATAGGAATACACAAATATATATAGTCATATATTTAGTCATATGTGAAACAATCATTCAATCCATTGTCTAATTTGAAAGTCTTCTCGGTAGTTAATATTGCAATGTAGACAAAATGGGAGACATTAAAATGCATGAAGACACAATGTACATACTGTAAAACTCCTGGCCTACTAAACAATCAAGTATAGTCAAGGACGAACGGAAAGGCTTCCTGGATACATTTTCCAAAAGATGTGGCCTGGTTCAATTGTATTATCTTAACAGGCATTTATTTACGATTTCAAAAACAATTACAGAAGAGTCGTTAACTATCGGAGTACCTATTTTGTTTTGTTCCTAGACATATCTTGGCTCGTCTGAAGCATCTCTTTTAAATTGGATTGCATCTAGGTTATAGCCCTCTTAGAGAGCTAGTCGCTGTAACAGGTCTTCCCCCAAGCAGTACAAACGGCCAGTGATTAACCTCAATTGAACCTCTACTAAAGAAGTATTTGGCAATATCATACAGACAGTCATTCTATTCACTTGTTGATGTTTTTCCGTTAACCTTAGTTTGCTTCTATGACAGAACAGTTGCTTGTGTGTTAGCTTACACCATTGAAACAACTTTTGTTTTTGTCCAATCTATGGCAAAGTACACACATAAGACTCTTCATTTTGAAGGCCAACACCAACATCCAAAGCATCAGTACATAACCGATTCTGTATGAATAGCTAAGAAATTGGTTAAATGTAGTCTGATCATACTAATGACCTATTGCTTACCTGTAGGTGCTTGCTGACTCACTCTGACCCCCATTTGGTCAACTCATTGCAAGGATATTCACGCTCAGTCTGCGTGTAAGGATGCAGGCTGTTTGGCAAGCAGATTTAATATTTCTTTCATATCCTCTCCCATCACCACTCACTCACTGTCTCACCCAGTCACCCAGTCACTCAGTCTCCACTCACCTGCCCAGAATTATTCTGAAGCTCCGCCTTCACCCACATGTCCCTCTAAATGATTCACCAATCTCTCTCTCTCTCTC
>JAVQJS010097282.1:0-11226 GCA_036024795.1 Galaxias rostratus
GTCACAAAGAGAATGTCTATCTCAACCTCTTTTGTGCTGCTTTTTGTGATATAAAATTTTTGAGAGAGAGAGAGAGAGAGAGAGAGAGAGAGAGAGAGAGAGAGAGAGAGAGAGAGAGAGAGAGAGAGAGCAGGTTGTTCTTTTCATTCCCTGGCACAGGCTCACTCACCAATATTGGGTATGTGCCCCTAGTCCACTCCAGCAGTTTTGGAATACCATTTCCTTATCCTAGTACCCCTGGTCCCCGTGGACACCCTTTATCTGTCAGGCTTCCAAAGGAGAATTCCACAACACAATCCTGAAGAAATTATTATAATTCTACTATTACAAGATGTGTCTATGGGGCCATTTCCTCTGAATGTGTTTTTCAACTTTCAGTGCCTCTTTCCTGTTCTTTCTTTACTCATGTCAATGCTCCATGAGTGGTTTTTAGAGGAATACGCCAGGGTTACATCCTTGCAGTGTCTCCTGCAGGGGCAGATATGCTTGTTGACACGCGCAGGGAAATTAGGTTCTGTGTACATTGCTCCAATTTCGTAGCCCTTCACAGTCACTGGTGGCCCTATCCAAGCTTTGTGGCGCTTTGCAGCAGGTGCAAAATTAACAGTTAAGTTCCATTTTGGGGAGCACGTGTGTGGAAGACGGTGGGGGGACTAATGCTAGATCGGCAAGAGAATGTGGTACATCTGCTCATAATAACGGAGTAAAATTATGAGTTTTAAAAAGATTACAGGTGGTTAGCAGATTTCTGAAATAAAAACTTGGACAAATACAATTTGGAAGTAAATGTATCATGATGATTCAATCTTTTCTATAGAAATCAAAAACATGGACTGTATCCGGAAAACAGGTAACACTGATCCACCTAGGCTAGCTAGCAATGATCAATTGAATGCATTGATACTAACATTTGGACGCTATGATGGTTGCATAGCAACAAAAGAGCCGACGTTGAAGTGCATTAAAAACACAAATATCTATAGAAAAAGTGCAGCACATCGCATTTGCGCACGTTTAGTGCACTAGACATGTCTTCCCATTCAGACAACTTACTGAATTTCTTGAGGCATTTTTGCAGTGTTATTTGTCATTGTTGTTATTTGTTTGATTTCTGTTACCAAACTCTGAATAATACATACAAATTATTATTTTAAGCAAAATTATAATTTCTGTTAGTGTAGGCTTAGGGATTTCTGTAAAACAAAAAAAGTTATATCGGCATTGTTATGCTACTTTTGGCAATTATGCATTTTTTTTGTCTGCTATGCTCATTTGATATATCTTGTTTTCCTAAAGATAAAATTGAGGGGTTAAAGCCCTTGGTTTCATAAACTTCACATTCTCACATGTATAAACATGTTCACTGGGTGATGTGGAGATCTGAAACATCTCTGGCATCTCCAAATTACGGTGAGTTTTACATGAAAGCTCAGACTGAAAAAGATGGAGCCGTTTTGGCATGTAGAGGCTTGTTAATGTATGTTACAAAGCAGAGGAGGGAAATTAGATAACCATGCTTTCTCAAGGTACTATCTACTTCAAATGTAGACAGAGAGAAGCAGCCGGGGGCTAGAGGGGGAACTGTTTGAGGTCTGTGAGAATGGGAGCCAAAGCTAGCAAAGTAATTACAGGCCAGCCTAAGTGCTGTTTATCTCAGCTGCTAGCAGATGTTTAGACAAGAGAGAAGTTTACAAAGGCTTTAAGATTTTGAAAAGGGATTTTCTCCTATTCACAATGAGAATTATCACTATCACTTGAACTGGCTGTTGTACCTTAAGTTGTATTGAAGTTCTTTTTGCTTTTGCATTATTTTCATGCCACACATACATTAATGTATTTATTTTATACAGTGTTATCAGTTACATATTGTTATGTAGGTATCACCTGTGTCTTGTTTGGACTTTCTCTCCAGTGCTTTCTCATACAAAGTTGGTTGGTTTGTTGTAATTTGAATATTTGGTTCATGGGAGCATCACAGATAATCTCTTTTTCAGAAGTGCCCTGCTCTACAACAATGTAAAATGATGCCTTGAAAGCAAAGAAAATGATGTTCTTGCCTATCACTAGGAGAACAATTATGAGTTCTAAAACTATCCCCAATTACAAAACGCACTGTGGTAAACTTAAACAAGGGACTTTGTTGAGGCTGCATGCAAATACACAATATTACATTAATCAATGACAGACAGGAGTAGATTTTACATCCGTCTTTTTATTTGCAAGTGAAAAGCACGACCATATTCTATATATAGCTCCAAGTCTGATTATTTCTCTTTTTTTGTGAGATAAAGCATGAGTCTTAAATGATAACTTTTCATCTGGTGGAATCAACAAGTATTTGCAAACTGCAGCACACTTGATTTGGGTCCCATTAAGGGACCAAATGTTATACCTTATATTTTAACTTTTTGGAATTTGAGAAAAGCCTGTATTTAGCTTGTGATTTAAGGTCTAATCCAAGATTTAAAGAGAGTTTCGTTCACAATTAAATGTTCGACTAATTTGACATTGCCTGTTCCATTGGCGGAGCACAAGAACAAAGAATGATGTCAACTGCATAGAAATGTACAACACAGTCTTTTACAGAGGCACATATGACATCAACACAATCTAAAGAGTATATATATATATACTGTAGGATCCAAAACTAAACCTTGTGGCACACCATTTTCAATGGCTACATTCTTTGATTTCATACCTGTTGCATCTATACACTGTGCTCTATCAAAGAGGTAGTCCCGAAGCCATGCAAATGTTGCATCATCAAATCCCTGCGAGGCTAATCCATCCAGAAGAAATCTGTGATTAACTGTATCAAAGGCCTTTGGCAAATTAAGAAACAAAGCAACACAACGTGTCATTTCATTAGGCGCAAGAGCAGCAACTATAATAGCAAAAGCTCTGAAATATTTTAATAGAAAAGAAAGCACCAAGCAGTTCATTTACAAGATGTACTAATTATCTTTACTAGACAGGCCTATATTTATTTAAATTGATTATTCAGTGAATATCGAACTGATTGTTAAATAAAAAATGTGTCAGAGGCTCAGCAATGGAGTGGGCAGGAAGCTTTTGCAGATGTGGGTCTATTTGATCCTGCGCACATACTGTATACACTTGCGTCTTATACACTTGGAATTGCATAGGGCATGTATAACTTCAAGGCAAACAAAAAGCCCTAAATTAGAAGGAAACATAATTTCCGTGGGAATTTAATGGGAATAACTTCTTCTTTTTTTTTTCTTTTTTTTTTACACCAGAGTAAACAGCTTCTTCTGGTGCCATTTGTGCCCCAATAGCTCTACTGTACTCTTCCAAAGTCAGCGATTATAAAACTACCGAAGCAATATTGTGAACAATATTCAAATGCAATACACCAATCAAAGCTAGGAGACTATTATTCCCATCTGCATTTTCAAGTCACCACGCGGGACAGACCGTGAACATTCAAATGCAATCCGTCTGTCTTCTCATCAAGACGGATCTTAGGTCTGGTCCTCACTTCCTCCTTCAGTCACTTATAATAGTGCAAACTATAGCTAGCGGTGGGTCCAGAATGTCGTGAGATTCCCACCTTGGCCAATTTTCAGGCAAACCTAAGTTTGCAATTAACAGAAGTTCACAACAGAACAGAGGAGATCCATTCCATTTCTGGCACCAACGGGGACGTCTCACCTGCACCAGCGAAGCCTATGTCATTGCCGTATAGATTCACACTGTTCTTGTGGCTAATCCTTGAGTGATAAATGAGCATCCACACCTTTAGAAAGTGGCACAAAACAAGCTCAACACTACTTATGGCAACATATTTATAATACAACATTATTAAAACTAGAGGTGTGAACATTTATGAAAATATTAAAACCTCTACCAGAGGAAATTTGCTGCGTTTATGATGCACCTTCTAATTAAATAGTTTTGTCCAATCAAAATTGGTATAAATCTACCTTCACATTATCACCCATACGTATCCCATATCTTTCTATAGGTTTATTTATTCAATAATCGGATATTTAATATTATATAACCATGCACATGAAAGTTGAAATAACACAGTAATGCAAAATCTATTAGCCCACATCATGACCACAATCATTCAGCTATATGGCTGTCCTGCTTCTCTTCGTATCAGCACTGACATTGCGAATAATTATACCTCTTTTTATGAACGCAAAAACATAGAACTTGCAGCACACAAATATGACTAAGGACTTGCTAAACAGCAGTTCCAACGACGAGTTCATTGAGGGGTAATGAAAATGAAGCAAGTCACAAAATGAGGAAGTGACATCCTAACTAAAGACCCGCCTTGATGAGAGGACTGAGATTGCATTTGAATTTTCATGTTCTGTCCCAAAAAAAGTGTTGTGACTTGAAAATGCAAATGCAATAGACTCATTGCATTGATTCACCGATTGCATTTGAATATTGTCCACAGCACAGTGTGATATCAAAGATAAAGTCTTTATGAAAAGAAAATGCAATGGCAAATACCGTTTTCCTTTAATTTACACATTGTTAGACAACTGCATTTTAATTGTGACATGAATTATGCTTGCACAAATGGAAGTCGTGTGAAGTTTGAATATGAATATGTTAACATTTGAATATGGTCTGCAGTATGGCGTGGTAGGACTTTGAAAATGTAATGTCAAACTGCTTTTTGTGTTTGAATAATGACATAATAATGAATGATGAATACCAATTGAAGCATTTGAAATTACAAATGCAATTATAATGATTGCATTTACAATTTGTCTCAAATAACACATACACATGTGGAAAGTGAGAATGCTATTGTTAAATTGCATTTGCATTTTCAACTTTTCATTTTCATTTGAATAAACTCCTATGGGGTTCCATAAAAAACAATGATTAAAAGCTTTACAAATCTTTTATCAGTTTTAGCACTGGAGTCTTTGCTGGGGGAGACAGGAGGAAACAATGCCTTTAAGTATCTGGAAAAAGAGCTACAGATGACAGATCTCTGTCCTACAAGTCACGTCTAAATGCCTGCTCAACAAATCTCTTAAAAACCTAATAGACATACTGAGTTCCAGATCTCTTAGTTTCAGTGTCTCTAATACAGCCAACTGGACATTGATCACTGAAGTCTATTGGGAACACACTGGAATAGTCATCACATAATTAGTAATGGTCTGGCTTGTAGATCACTACAAGTAAGGTTGGTCAAGTATAGCTAATAGCAACATGGTTTACCCATCTCAAGTTCCAAAATCTATCCAAAATGCACATTCTATATTTACTTACGGTTATGAAAGATTGGCCATGCTAATAATTATCTTCTCCTGAAGAAAATTAAATTGGGAACTTGGGCTATTAAAAGGGGTGCCACCTCAGTCCTTTAAAAATCCTGGACACATACAAAGCCCGCCTAGTGCTTTAGTCCATGTTCCAAGTTTGAAGGGGCTCTGAGATTTACTTCAAGTTCAGTGAGTTATCAAGCTTTGTACAATACCTCTGGTATTGCTCTACGTGGACTGTCCCTGTAATCTCATTGCAAGTTGCTTTCGAAAGAAGCGTCTGCTTAATATTAATAGTAGCTATCTATTCATACAATAGTGAAAACACCTACCACTTAAAATAATAATTTAGGAGGTTACATCTAAGGATATGCTTACCTTTAGGTTTGTAGCACCAGTGCTAGCAAGCTAAAGATGTCAGTACCACAGAGAAATATTTAGCAAATTTCATCAGTAAAAAATCCCTTTTTTTTGTGCGCCTTCAGCTCTTTATCTTATTACCTTGTTGTAGGCCTTATATTATAGGCTGATGTTAAAAACGTATTGGCAGGGCCAAGATTTGGGAGAGGCTATTACATGTTAACCTAAAACCATAAGTACTATGAAAGAAATAAAGGATGACCTCGGCGACTGTAAGGACATTTCATCACAAAAGAAACTAGCTACATTATTATCAACTTATTCACTCAAGTATTTATTTATGTCAACAATGTGGTGGAATGTTTCTGTGAACAGCTGTAGGCTCATCTTAACTATTAATTGCATAATGTAGGCCTGAAAATGTTCAAGCATGTCTACATCAAATAGATCCTATCTTACAGCTTGTGGACACGGCAAAAGTAAGAAAATATGCGCAGCGCTCGAAAACGCTCTCTGGCAGAACAACCACATTTTTATCAATAGAAGCAGAATAGTGCATTGCTTTGGCCTAAAACAACTTTTTAAATATTTTGGTTGATGTTTGAATAGTATTATGTCTTCTTTGATGCTTGGGATCTCTCACATCTTTCGCTCTCTCACACAGTCATCTAAAAATGTCCTGTTTAGAATTAATCTGTTGCGCTGGTCTTTCGCGCAGAAATTCAATTACATTTTAATAATAATGGTACAAACATAATAGTATATAATAGTAATATTAAGTCCTCTTTTTCTATCACCCACACGTAAACACACACGCACGTGAGTACGTTAACGTAACCTTTCTGTTTAGTTACTAGCCCCCAACTTACTAACCCAAAGTTACTAACTAAAAAATAGGAAAATGTTTACAGTTTTTTCCACTATGGTTAATAGGCAAACGCAGGCGCACATTCGGCTCGCTTGCCCACGTTTGCCCTCGATTCCAAAGGTATAATTCCTTAACATGCATGGTGGAGGTTGACAGCTTAATCTTTTTGCCAATTAACGTGCTGATAGTACATTTTACAAACTATGGTATCATCAGAACTGTGCAACAATAATGGCCGACAGCAGTGGTGGGGATGTTGTGAGGTGTGCCTGCGGTGGGACCACGCTGACCGTAGTCTCCAGCTCTATGCCGTAGACTCTGGATTCGTAGTCAAGGCTTCTGACAGGTCCCAGAGACAGGTTTCGGCGTCTTTGTCAGCGGCTAGTTTAGGCTGAGATGTCTTTATTGTTCTGGCTAGTTCCTCTAGCTTTTCTGGACTTGGGGTAGCAGTGGCCTTGATCATGGCCGGCACTCCAGTGCACTCCCTCTTGTTGCCATGGTGAGGGGCAACTTGAGTATTGGTATGGGAAGTGTCCGTCTCTGGCTGTGGTCGATCCTCCGTTGGAGTTCCCCAGGGAGAGCAGGCACTACACCCCGTTCCCTGTTGGTCAATGGTATAGACTCGGTTCTATACTGAAGGTTTTCGATTGGCTGTTTTCAGGTGACGGTTTACTTTGCTCAGCTTTTGGTCTTGGACTCTGTTGATTTCTGGTTCCCATTGATTTGTAGTGGGGCCTATGAAGTTCCGTTGTAAGGTCCCAATTGCCTGTTGACTTCGAATCATGGAGGGCCTTGGATCGTAGTGGGACCATTTCTCTTTGATCTGCAAGTGATGACCTCAGGTGGCAGTTGACTTTGCTCATGGTGAGATTGAGGTCTGTTGTTCATGGAACCAGGATTCCATGGAACATGAAATCCATTTCTATGGATTTATTATCTCTGCATGAGTTGTTAGCAGACGCGTGGTCAAACAATAGGGAGGGGTTGTAATTATATCAACCAAGTAAACAGGGTGGTATTCCCAAGTTACATGCGGATGTTAAAAAGCAAATAATTTTTAGGTTGCGACTGTATTTATTGGAATTATTGAAAGAGGGTTTCCAAAAGGTGGCTGGGGACACCAGATTGGCCACAGGCCAGAGAACAGAGGTGAAAATTATTTCACTGTATGAGATAACGGTTGCCAGCCAGCTTACTAGAAATTGTTTTGTTTCTACTTGTGAATGTATAACAAGAATATGTTCTATATAACCTCTGCCAAATTAACAAAATGTCGTAGTGGAAATTTTCAATTACCAATCGTGGCTAAGCTTGCAAGGACTTTTCAATTAAGAAAAACAAACACAATTTGGTCTCATTGTCAATGTCCAAATTAATGCAATGACTGAGTCTCTTAATCCCAATGTATTAATCATTGTAGTGGAAGCAGTATTAAAATCTAAGGAATTGTGTGAGCGAAACAAGCAGACCTCCCCTGGAGTGTTCACCAGGGACATCTTGGGGCCTGTTCCTTTGATTTTTCAGTGCCTGAATCTACTGCCAAACCTGAGGTCGAAAGATTACTGTTGCTCTATGAACCAAATGTTTTTTTAGTGGAGCGCTAATGTTTACCTTTTGTTTTGCTGGCTAAATTGTCAGTCTTTTTTTGGAGCGTTGTTTGAGCACAAAACGGAACTATTGGTGAACCATTGACACCACACCCGCTCTTTTTGCACTGGTTATTTTACGGTTTTCGGTTGCATCTGTGTCCGGTGATCCCATATGCAACCTACGCCACATTGTTTACACCAGGGGTGTGCTGTTGGCATACCGTAGCATGGCGATGCTAACCACAGAAAGACCCAATGTCTCCCGTGAGCTGAGAAGGAGGATAGGGGGACGCCATGCTGGGGCTGAGGAGGGCTAGGAGAAGTCGTTTCAGACCTGTCCTTCTGTCCATCATTAAAGGGAAAGTACAATCTCTCATCAATAAAATGGAGGAGCTAGTGGTGCTGACCCGGCACCAGTGGGAGTATAGCATTAGGCTGGAGTGTAGCATGGAGACACGGCAAACCGAGCCAACTCCGGACACGATCGTAACACTGGACGGTTTTCATCTGATGGGGCGGACAGGACGAAAGAGAGTGGTAAGAGTAAGGGAGGAGGGTTGGCTGTATTTGTGAACGATAGAGGGCGTAACCCTGGGCACACCACTATAAAGGAGCATGTATGCAGTAGGGATTTTAGCAACTAGTTGTTAGCACGAGGCCATAATATCTGCCAAGGGAATTCTCACATCTTATCGCGGTAGCTTCGTATATTCCCCCTTTGCTCAAGCCGACGTAGCCTGCGACTGCCATCAACTACTGTAAACATGATGCAAACACAGCACCCAAATGCCCTCCTTCTGATCTCTGGAGACTTTAATCATGCCTCTCTTTTTACCTCTCTGCCCACATTCACCCGATATGTACCGTAATCCACCAGAACAAAAACACTGGACTTACTTTATGCCAACACAAAGGAAACATACCGTTTATCAACGATCATTCAATTTGACCACAAACTGGTACACCTCCTGCCTGTGTACATGCCCATCGTCAGCAGGCAGCCAGTGTCCACACGGACTGTGAAGAGTATGTCTGATGAGTCTGAGGAGGCCCTGAAAGATTGTTTTATACTACTGTGCAGTAGGTGTTCTCTGACTCTCATGGGGAGGACATTAACAGCCTTACCGACTGCATTCCTGAGTATATCAACTTTTGTATGGAAAACATCGTACCTCACGGGACTTAACGGTGTTTTGAAAACAACAAACACTGGTTTACTCCTGGCATAAAGGCTCCCCTGAAGAATAAAAAGAGAGCTTTTGGTTCAGGCAACAAGGATGAGCTGAGAATTGTACAGAGGGAGCTGAGGTGGAGGATCAGGGAGTAAAAGACCAGCTATAAGATGAGGATGAAGGAGAAGCTGCAGCAGAGTAACGTCAGAAAAGTCTGGAGAGACCTAAAAACTCCTTGTATCTCTGGGTACAAGGAACCAGACTCCATGACCAAGAGGACCTATAGTGGGTGAATGACTTGAACATTTTCTTCAACAGATATCAGTCAGGCGCCCCTTGCCAAGCCCACTTTGCACTTTCTGCAACCCCCTTTGTCCTCACTACCAGAATATGGCTCTGTTATCACGCTACATATCCATTGTCTCCTACTTCACCTCCTATCCCCCCACCTGCAACCTCCATATTGTTCCTCAAAACTAACCAGGTGAGGAGCGAACTCAGAATGTGTAAGGCAAAGAATGTGGTGGGCCCAGATGGCATCAGCTCAAGGCTCCTAAAATCCTGTGCAGACCAGCTGTGTGGGATAGTGAAGTTCATATTCAACTTGAGCCTGAAGCTAGGGAGGGTACCACATCTGTGGAAAACATCTTGAGCGATACTTGTCGCAAACACCCCCACCCCAGGGACTTCAACGGCTACAGGCCATGGTGGTGCTGTCATCGCAGCTGATGAAGACCCTAGAGAGGCTAGTCCTTGTCTATCTTCTACCCCTTGTAAAACCATAGATCAATGCGCTGCAGTTCGCCTATCAACCTGGTATTGGGGTAGATGATGCTGTCATCTACCTGATGCAGAGATCCATCTCTCACCTGGAGATAGCTGGGGGCACAATCAGAATCATGTTTTTTTTTTTATTTCTCCAGTGCTTTGAACACCACCCATGCTTCTGGGGGACAAGCTGGAGAGCTCCGGGGTGGATCACCACCTTACCTTCTGGATTCCAGACTATCTCACCAACCATCCACAGTACGTAAAGACCAGAGAGTGTCCTTCTTACACAATCATGTGCAGCACGGGGGCCTCCAGGGAACGGTTCTGGCGCAGTTTCTCTTCACCCTCTACACTGCAGACGTCACCCACCACCAGTGAACATCCAGTGTATGGACATTAAGATTGTTAAATCTTACAAGTACCTGGGGGTTTACCTGAACAAAAGACTGGACTGGACCAATTATTCTGCTGCTCTGTACAAGAAGGGTCAGAGCAGACTCCACCTGCTGAGCAGTCTGAGGTCTTTAGATAGGTGAATAATGGACAAGCTGTCATCCTTGTTAATCAATACGTCCCACCCCCTCGAGGGCACTTTGGCTGTACTTTGCAGCTCTTTCAGTGACAGGCTGCTTTACCCGCGCTGAGAGTTATTGCAGGTCTATCCTTCCAGCAGCAGTCAGACTTTACAACCACCACAGCTCCTGGTAGACCACCATACTTATGTGCAATATATTCATACATCAAAACATTGTTTTTATACTAGGCTACATACTTTACCATGGATGTGTACTTATCAGATGTGATTTCATTATGTGTGGTTCTTTATACCGTATCAATTTTACGCAAATTCCGCAAAAGACTAATACTCCTTACTAATTTGACACTGCTGTTTTATTGTGCAATATACAGCACTGATATATGATGAAAAACATAAAATAATGAAAATGGGTAAAAGTATCCATTTAATACCCCACCCTTGCACTTTATATCTGACATCATCCCACCTCTCTCCCTCCCCACTTCTTTAGTGAATTAATTTTAGTGACAAAAATTTTGAAAATCTGAGTAGTATTTAAAATTTTACAATAGGATGAAGAAAAAGTCAAATCCTAATTAAATAGTCCACTGAAGGTTATATTTGATTAAAACACCTCTCATCTCATCTCATCCACTTAAAAGCTATACCATTACTTATCCACTTT
>JAVQJS010097305.1:0-10524 GCA_036024795.1 Galaxias rostratus
GGCCTACCTACCTCCAGCCAACTATATAAGCTGGACCGATAATAAAAAAATAAACGGACCCATGCCTGCTTCCAAAATTTTTTTGTGGACCTTCAAGATTTCTAATTGGGGACCCCTGATCTAGACTAACTTAGGTCGGTTACTTTAACCCCCTCTGCTGGATTGTGCATATCATGTTTTCTCTCCTCTTCCGCCCTCAAACACTATGTGTACTGTTCTTGGACTGGAATCTCACAAAGGCAAAAAGCTAGCTGACATCTCCTGATTTTGGAAGTCATGTGGAGGGAAGGTTTGGAAGGTTACGAAACCGTGATAAAGGTCTTACATATAAACAATTAGCAAAGGAAAGATTTGATATCTGCAGTGACACAGAAAACGCCTTCAGCGGGGCAAACTACATTGCTTTATTGAAACTAAATACAAATTTACTATATTTATGAAAAAAAAAAGTTGTGAACAAAAACTAAGGTGAGTTTACTTATGAGTCTTCACTTTGAAAGGTGGAGTCCAGTACTACCGAAAGAACACTCCTATAGGCTTCAGGAAATTTCTGCTCAGGTTGAATTTTGTCAGACTGGCACTAAGAACAGAAGGCAAAGCTTGACATCAACTCCATGTCAATTTGCAAGAGCTTCAACTGTAAGGGAAGTCAACAGAAATATGGATTTGGGGTTAGATTTCATGTCCGCATGCAATGCAGTATTGGCTTTGAAGTCCAAGTGCTATAAGTCCAACACCACTGTTATTACCCTGCTCCGCATGGTTCGCTTCCTCTACGTACATACTTCTGCTTCCCTTTCAGTCAGTTAGTCTCCTCCTGTGATGCAGCTATCAGTGCCTTGAAGCTTCGGTTAATCTAAGCTAGGATCCATCTCCATGAAACTGGAAATATTTGGAATCAGAGCTGAGGCCTTGGAATCTCAGTCCTCTTCTGTCAAGCTGTAGATAAACAACCATGTTAGAGAAACAAAAGTGGATTCATATGGTTTAAAATCATGCCAATCTGCAATCTGTCGCTTCGATCTTAGTACAGATATCTTTTTCCTCTTAAATATATTCCTTGAAAAAATTGTGATACTTTTGACGGACACATCCGTGAGTCTGACAGTGGCAGTGTCAATCTAATATGGCTTGTCAAGAGTGCAAAAAGCTTAAATGGTGCATAAGAGGCACTCACATTCTCAAATAGAAAATCTGTCCACTTTCTGTTCATTTAGGCTTTTCTGAATATCTGACAACATAATTTAAAGTACAAAACAGCATTGGAAAATGCAACACCTTCTCAAGTCCTCCCAACGTATAAACCAAACATATTCACTCCCTTGAGCTGACAATAATGTAAATGTTGTTAGGATGGAAAAGTATGGCTCCATCATTTACCACAGACTTCCCATTTTTTGTCATTGAATTTTGTTGTTCACGTTTGTACCACTGGGTGGAAGCATTTACGCTTAATACACGATAGAGTAATCGTGATTTGCATGCAGGATCCATTACTGCCTCTGTCAAGTGTAAGCCTTATCCTGAGCATAATCAATATCACTTGCTGTATGCATGTAGTTATGCCTTTCTAGTGTAATTCGTGTGTATTTATCCAAATTGCGATACCAAAACACCCTGAAGTTCATAAAACCAGACACTTGTGTGAAAATAACAAGAGTTGCAACTTAACAAAGGCAGCATATCCCCAAATGAACTAGACACCCTCAGTCAATGTTTTTTTCAAACATGGTTTAACTCTTAGCCTAATATGCTGTTGAATGGAAAGCAATGAGTGTGTTGCTTTGCCTGTCAGAGACTTGAACCCATCTAACAGCAAAGCCCCAGTCATTCTGTAGACTAGCTGTAAGGTCTAAGTCAGACACATGCCTAATAGGTGTTGCCCTGTTGCATCACCAGCAAAGAGAAGAGAGGTAGGGTAATTGTGACCCTAGAGATAGCGCTCTCTGCCAAATGTACAATAGGGCTAAGCTATATACAGTGTGTGTTTGTGTGTCTGTGCGCACGTGCATGTGCGTGTGTGTGTATATATCGCCAAAAGCCCACTGCTGCTGCTGCAATCCACTGCAATCATTTCAAAGCCTTGCGCTCGTTGCCTAGAGACAGGGTCACCTAGGCCACCACTGCAAACCTACCCTACTGATAGGAAGAGCAGAAAATATGATAAGACTGATGGGCCAAAAAAAAGATACAACAAAAGAGAGAAAAGACAATTTGTGTGGGAAATGTAAGTACAAGAGAAAAACTGCACCAGGGGGAGACAGGAAGAAAAGCTGAGAAACATTGTGTTGAAAAGGGAAGACAGGCTACAATACGTCTCTCCGAATTCTCCCCTGAACAGTTTTTTTTTGCCTTCTCTAGTCAGTCCTCAGATGAATGATATGATCTAAATATTTTGCAGCTGGGGGTCATGATGAAGTTAAAATATTAATTTGTCACACACTCCTGGAAGCCATTGTACTGAAATCCCCTTTATCTAAATGCAACAGGGAAACCAAATCTCAGAACAGTGGGAGTTCAATTAGATGAGATGAAGGTGTGCAGTGACGAGCACAGCAGGCGACGAGACCTCAAAACAGCAACAATGCCTGGAGTCACCTGAGCCTCTGTTCAAACACAAGGTTCCCACTAGGTTGGACTCGTCACCGTAATGCAAGTCATGTCAGCAATTGCTCACCTTTGCACCATGTTGTGGTGTGTGTGGGTGTGTGTGTGTGTGGGTGTGTTAAGGGACCTTATTAATTGATTTCGTCCCTCTGGGAGGACGTTTCATCATATTTCTGTTTTTTCAACCTCTATATTACGCCACCCTTGCAGTAGTCGTCTCCTTGGAGACAATTAGGACCCTCTGTGAATTGTCCCTGGTAAAAGAAGGCAAGAGGTGGATTGAAGAGGTGAAATGTGTGTGTAAGTGGTGTTTCTGGGCCTGGAAAAACACAAGGTTAGATTGGAGTGAATGCTCAACTAATTGCTCAGCCCTGATTTATGCAGAGCTCTATATTGAATAAAGATTACATTAACATTAAAGGGCCTAGTTGATCTGAATGCAAATGTATTCCTATTCTGTCCTCAGCTGTGCCTTGAACCTTCCCACACTTTGAATACACCCATTGGCCACACCTTTAGTGGCTTATGGGCATGCTCCTTCCACCTGTCAGTATTTCTAATGGGACTGACAATTCTTCAAACGTTAAAGTTGTCATAAAGAACTAAGTGACTCAGTCTATGATTACGTTGAGACAGGGAACATGTTTATTGATTACACACAGTCTACAAACACAACTCACCTAATAGGAACGGCCTAAAGATAGATGTGACTGGCAGGTCAACTTCAAATGAAGACAAAGTGCTTCACTCACTCACGTTTCTCACTCACTCAATAACACAATCAAGCAAGCATCCACAGTACTTCACTCACATGATTGTAACATCTCTGTAACACATATGTTTATAGCATAAAATAGATAAAAAGGTTTTACTTGGTATTCAACTAAAACAAACATGTTAGATAAGTCTCCATCTCACATGCAAAGAAACTTGCAAAAAAACAAAACAACTCAGGCACTTTGAATAAATTGGAAATTCCTGCTCTACAACAGACCTCTTTATATTCTTAACACTCATTTTCTATACATAACCACACAATATTTAAATAGTAGAAACATCAGTATAAAACAATAAGCTCCATAGGGCATGAATAAGTTACATTGCTGGGTCTGTATAAGGCATACAAAACATTACGAACATTTACATTAAGAATAATATAGGAAAGCCAGTGCAACTGTTTTATACACAATAAATAAAGTAGGATTGAGGTATGGGTTGTTAAAAATTTACACCAAACCTAGCGGCCTGAAATTCTAAATCAGCCCAAAAACACATCTGTTGCATTGCAACCAATTGAAAGTTCTCCATAGAAAAATAAATAACTGATCTTTTGCACCGAAAGGCATGGTACTGATCTCAATAAATTGCCAGATTGGCATGGATCTTCTCTCTGTGGGACTGACTGAGGCAGTAGCTGATGGCCTGCTCCGTGTCCCGGATTCTCCTCTGAAAGCGATCCCTATCCCGGGCTATTTCCTCCCATGTTCCATGGCGAGATGCCTGTCGGGCAAACGGCCAGGTGTGCATCATATGCATTTCGACAACAGGGGAGAACCGCACCTAAAACACAAAATATATGCAAGTTAATGATATGGTAAAGAATATTCTATTTGTTGTAGTTTGTGTGGTTTGAAATAGTTTGGTTATACCTACTCTATTTGCTTATTATAATGTTAGATTTAAATAATATTGTGATTATTGTAATCAAGCTTTGGAAAACCTATTTCAGAAAGCCTTTTGTGACACACACACACACCCATTAGTTCATGTGAAATTAAACTCTCGACAGACCGTTGGGTCACATGACAGGCTTAGTCATGACAACCTTGGAAAGTTGCTAACCAACCCCAAACATGGGCTATAGTTACCACACAAGTAAACAGTTTGCTTGAGTAAAGAAAAGTTTCCGACCTAACCATGGACTGCCCTAAATACACATCCCCATCAATAAGATAGTATTGTTTGTTTCACTTCTAGTACATGATTCACACTTTGATGAGCACTGAAGGCAAATAAGGCAAAGTTGAGTTAAGTCTGTAATGTACAAACCTTTTTCTGAGGTGAAGTGTTATTTGTCTCTTTTGCTCCATCTGTGCCTGGTGATTCCTTTTGTTTTATCCATGGCACCACTGTTGTGGTTGGATGGCAGTGTGTCTTGGAGTGTTTCTTAGATAGAGTAGGCTTAGTAGATCTAGTTTGATGGGGATTCCAGGTCCAAACAGTTTCTTGTGATGGTTTACATTGTATGAGATGGTTGAGAGATGTAACCAGATTACCCGTTTGGTGCTTTGGTGGGTTTGTGGTAGTAAAGGAACTTTGCAGACAGGCTTGAAAGTTGAGGGGGTGATAAGGGTCATTGTTTTGACAAAGGGAATTCCATAGCTGCTGCTCCTCCTCCTCCTCATCCTCCTCAGATGAGGCAGGTCCACAACTACTGCTTTTCTCTTCAGTGTCGGTGTCGGTCTTGAAGCAAAATGAGGCCTGTTGGGGTCCTCTGGAGTGTGTGGGGACTATGGCCGTTTTTGGCATTGAGCTGATGGAGCAAGCTGTGAAACACATTGGGTTGTATGGGTCCACAGGGTTACTTAAGAACTCCCATAGACGATCACTTTCGTCTTTGTCTATGTCTGCGCAAGAGCCGTCAGAACTGCCCCAACTACTCTCACTGTCCGAACGGCTAGCCCAGAAATTCAGCCCACAAGGCCCATCCTTTGCCTTGCTGGGTTTGACACATTCAAGTTCACTGTTTAAAGTTAGCTTTTTCCCCATGTTAGAAGTAGTTTTAATAGAAGCAGAGAAAACTTGGGGGTTGTATGGGTCGCTGGACTTGGAAAAGGATTCCCAAAGGGTGGAACTATCCTCTTTTTCAAAATTTTGATCGTCTTCCCAGACCCCTTTCTCCTCTTCAGAAACCTCTTGTTTGCAGTCAAAGAATTTGTCAGTGCGCTTTTGAGAAACTTCATCTGTGCCAGAACTGTCAGTGCTTGATAAAAATATGTTCCAGTCGCCAGGAAAGCCCATTTTCCAATTTGAATGACCAAGAAAAAGACCGTCGTCGTTGTCAGTAGCTCGGGAGACAAAGTCGTCTACTAATCCGCAACAAAGGTCCTCGGCACGTAGGCTAGAAAGGATTGCCTCTGCATGTGACCGCACCGGAAAGGGGTCGCCACCATCGGCGCAGAAATTAGATAGTGGATTAGTGCCACCAGACAGAACGCCTTTGTCACCATCAAACAGTGACGAGAAAAAAGATTCGGCTGGGTCTGTCGACGAGCTCATGTGCTGGACGTGTTGACCTGTCTCGTCAGTGATTCTCACATGAACCTCAAAGCGGAACATCTGGAAAACTAGAAACAAGAAAAATAATCTTGAAATGTATGGCAAAAACACAAAAGATTAACTAAATATATGAATCGAAATCCATTGCACTGTTAGTGGTAAAGTCAGTGTATCTGTCTATAATAACTAAGAAATATCAAATATATTAGTCTTACCTGACAAAAAACTGTAGTAAATAACATGGACCAAAAACCGAAGGTGTTCCCACATTACGCAAAGTATCTGTCTGGTCCACGGCAAAAGAGCCATTCCCACGTTTCCAAACTTCTCCATCTCAGTCCTCTCCGGACCCATCGAAGAATCCAAACTCGTTGCCATATTTGAACTTGATATGGCTATTAATCCAGTAATTCACGTGTTTTGGTATTCCTCGTCAAAAACAAAGAGATAAAAAACCAACATTGACGATGAAAGGCTGTTAATTCCTTGTAGCTTCATTTTCCAACAAGTGGTCATTTCTTTTCGACTAAAGAAGTCAAAACTTGGTACGCAATTGTAATTTCTCCATATTTATTTGATATTGTCGTCGTAGTAGTAGAGTGGATGTCAAACGATTGCAACACAACAATATACACAAGTTCTTGTCGTCATCAGGACTATGATTGGATAAGGCTCCGATGACGTTCCGTGAAATCCGCCCATTTCTAGAAGTCACTCCTTAAATTACGTAAATATGTGACGCACGGAAAATACTAGCAAGTTTCCCAGTGTTTTACTGAAAGTAAAAGACCATCCCCATTATTGACTATTTCGAAAATGAAAAGGGACTAATTGCAAAAAAAACTGTACCTCTATAACAAAATAACTGAGTAACCATAAAACTAAAAATAAACACAGGATTCATGGTTTGAATACTAATTATTTTTATTTATTCAAAAAGTGTCGTTTATGCCACCAGAGCAGAAGCTGTAGAGGACTCGCTGTGGACATGAAAGATAAGATCATGAATGCCAGGAACATCACACAAGTACAAGACAACAAGAGGACTCTACAAGCAAGCTGCAACATTATAAGATGAGCCAGACTGCTAAACTCCCAAAACACAATTTTAACACACTTAATGAAAGACCCTCATCTGAATCAGCTTTGTGAGAAGGGGACTGGCAGAAATGGCAAAAATAAACCTCTCTGCTAATTTACCTCCAGGTTTCTCTAGCACAGAAATAAACATCCAAACTCTTACAAGAAAAGAGCAAGACAATAAATTGTGCGTTTACAAAATCCAGTGTTACCACTAATTTTTACTCTGCACACAAAAACACATTTCTAAAACATTGTATAGGTTAAATTACAGAAAATTAGGGATACTGTCCTTTTGGATAATTGTGTTCACTGTAGATTTTATGAGTGACATGTAAGCTATGAAAGCATGAAAGTTTTTAAAACAGAAACTTCAGTTTGACAATACGTACTACTTCCAGTTGGGGGCCAGTACTCTTTTGGTCTTGTAGTAACGGGCCAGCCTGTGAATTCTGCTTTCAACGAGAATCAGACGGAACTTGGCATCCTTGTCCTATAAGTGACAAAAGGTTGAGTGTAACAGCAACTGCACAAGCCACACTAATGAAGCAACATACCAATTGAAGAAAAACTAGGTAAAAAGAGAACATGAAACTAGAGAAAAAAACGCCAAGCCTTCTGTTCTGCCGATCTTACCTTCCTGCTCCTCTCTAGATGCTTCCTGACAGCCACTGCCTTCTTGATGAGGTGGTAGAGGTCCTCAGGCAGGTCAGGGGCCAGTCCCTTTGCCTTCAGAATCCTCAAAATCTTGTTACCAGTGACAAAACGCACCTGAGCAACACCATGGGAGTCCCTCAGAATCACACCTGGACAAAAGAAAAAGCCATTGTGTAAGAACACCTCAAAACACTGATACCAGGTATTTGGAATCAGTCGCTACAATGACACTATAGATTCTACATAAAAATTGTCCCCTCTGCAGCTTCATGAATTAATTCAACTTATCACAATGGCAGCTCCTTGCATTTGTAAATTGAAATGCATGGCCCTGCAACTTTGATTTGATGAGTAAACTAATTTGATGAAGATGCATGAAATTTACATGAAAGGTTAAACAGGCTAAATTTGTACATGTTTGTATGAAGGGGACTGGCAGGAGCAGCACTATATAGCCACTCTGCTAATTTACCTCCAAGTTTCTATGGCACATTAACTTCAGCCACAACTCTAGCAAGGAGAGTGCAGGACATTGAATGTACAAAATTATGCTTTCAAATGGTTCTCTTTGGCTAAGAAACGTTATTGTAGATCAAGTCCTATATACATTGTTACCGCTACTCCAATATACGTTATAATCTATAACAATTTACCAATCTGAGAAGGAGTCAGACCCTTTTTGGCAAGCTTGAAGATCTGATCTTTGACGTCATCAGGTGTGAGTTTTAGCCACTGAAACATAAATATTGGTGGGTCAAATAATATAATAGCCATATTCTATTCTACAGACAATTGACAGGTGTCATATCACTCACCGTGGGAACACTACGCCTGTATGGCAAAGCTGACTGGGAAAGACCCTTTCTGCAAACAAAGCAGAAACGGCGTTCAACGTAATGAAAAAACGTTTGATACAGTTACTCTAACTTCCGTACGAACGTACAGTCACACGTACTGTGGACGTGCCAAGTTAACTGACATGACTACCAATAACTTCTGGTTTAATTTCGTGTAGCATCGCTACTAAATCAAATAAGGGAATTGGATGCCTGCAGTTTGCCTGGCAAGTACAGAATGGTGAAACGGTGTAACGTACCGCACAAAACTTCTAGCGATGGTAGTTCTTATAATTCTAAGAAGTGATACTGATTTAAAACAATCCACACTCTGTTACACGCATGACAAGGCAGCTTGCCTAGAAGCAGCTAGCTAGCTATCATGATTTATAAAGTAGCAAAAAAGGCTAGCCAACCGGTAGCAGATGGATGGGACCGTGAAAATTCAAAGCATTTTTTTTCAATTGTGGATATTCTTGGGAGGGTGTACACTGTATGTCAAGTAAACCTAACATTATTATATTGTATCGTGTATCGGTTTATTTTGGTCTCGAGAGTATAATAATACTTTTTTCCGGGGAAATGTACGCTTACCCGGGAGCATGCATGCGACCCATGATGGCGTTGGAGGAAGAGAGGCCGTTCACATGCCTGGAAAAGTAACTTTGCGCTTGCGTCGGAAATGACGTATTTAGCCAACTACATAAGCTGAACAGGTCAAAACTCAAAAAAATAAGTTTAACATTTTTTACATTGTAAGAGAGAAACCGGCTGTAAAAAGTGCCCTATATGGCCAAAATCTAGTTTAAGTGATAATTCTGCGTTAACAAATATCGACATAACATTTATGGGTTCAGTTAATGTAAGATTACATAATTGTCTACTTTTTTGACAAATAATCTACAAATGTAAATAAACAAAACAAATATTTAAATGGCCATAGGTAGTGTTACGCTTGTTTTGGCCAATTTTACTACTATGGGGTTGCTCTTTTGACTCTCAAGATATAGCCAGAGAGTGTTCATCTCTGCGGCAATGGCAGTGGCTTGGCTGGCCTACTCTGCAACACTTATTTTTCTGTTCTGTCGCAAACCTTTGTTATATGGAGCAGAATCCGTGACAGTTTAAAATTCAATAACTGCAGTCAATAACATAAAAAACTACACCAACATATCATTACCCATTGCACGGTTGTGTTTGAAACATGCCAAAATGAAAAGCGGAATTGTCATTACTGTATTGTATTCCACTGTTGGGTACTTGAACATCCATCCATTATCAGAACCGCTTATCCTATGCAGGCGCACTTCAGACTGTAATGCAATCAAAAACGCGTCGACAGTAGTGGCAATGCCAAATCGAGAGTTTAGTACCATACTTTAGTACCCAACAGTGGAATGCAATACAGTATTGACAGTTTCCCTTTTTATTTTGGCACGTATCCCTCTTGTTACTGTGCAGATTCATGTAATGTTGGTAATGTATTTCATGTTATTGACTGTAATGATCGCATGCACAAATAGGTTGCCTCAAATCTAATGTTTGTTTTTCTATCCCTTTAAATGTTCTACAGCATATTTGAGTCTTATGAAAAGCGCTTAATAAATGTATTACTATTATTATTATTACTGTGTAAAATGCAAATGAAATTCCACAATAGCATTATCACTCCACAATATTATGTTGCGTTTGTTATTTGAGCCCCTTGTGGGTTTCCATAGATGCAAGTGCTGTCTCAACCACTTACAAATAGTACAAACAAATGCTTTTTTAATAATACTGATTCATTCAAACCCACACAGTCAAAGACACAATAATTCGATTTGTCTTTGTATGGACCTCGGGAGTTTTTGATCAGCCTCACCTCACATTGTGTTCATACAGTACGTATAATGAATAATTCAATTTCAATGTGTAAGTGGTGAGTAAAGGCCGTCTCTCTAGGGCACATGTGTCAAAGTCAAGGCCCGCGGGCCGGATCCGGCCCGTGAATGAGTTCTCTCTGGCCCGCGGGATGATTTTTTATTATGACTAAAACCCGCCCGCAGTATTACGTGCCTGCCGC
>JAVQJS010097329.1:0-10808 GCA_036024795.1 Galaxias rostratus
AAAGCTGCAACGCCTCCTCCTTTACCAGTTAAACGAGGGCGATGTATATAACTGTATCCTGGAGGACAAGCTTCATTTAGAGCTACATAGTCATTTGGTTTAATCCAAGTTTCTGTTAATGATGTAGCTGAATGCTCTATTGTAAAAGTACATTATTAGAAGATCTCAGGGAAAATAGTCTATCAGTGGCACCTTTTTAGACCTTACACATCGAGGTTGTTTAAAATATTTGTATTACTATTATTACTCTTTCATTGTTAAAACTTTACAGAAGAATTCACAACCTGGGCACAAAGCAGCAGCACAAAGCAGCAGCACAAATCAACATAAATAGTCTGGCTTATGACGAGAACTAGCCATAATTTTAATTCAAATTTTATTTTATCTAGTTTCTAGCAACTTTAATGACACTCAAAGCACTTTACACAGTTAGGTCAACCACAGAACAAACAATGGACAGCAATCAAACATCACTCTCAGTCGGAGTGATACGACAGCAGCCAATTTTCGCCAGATTTGCTCACCCAACATATATTTCGTCTTGCATGCACACAGGACACACAGACTCCAGGTGAACGGTCAGTGACTGATCATGACCATGTTTTTAGACGATGTGAGGAAACCAGAGTACCCAGAGGAAACCCACACAAACACAGGGAGAACATGCAAACTCCACTCAGAAAGGCCCTTGGCTGAGATGGGCTTTGAACCCAAGACCTTGCTCCTGCCTTCCGCTTCTTGCTGTGATGCAACAGAGCTAACCACTGAGCCACCGTGTTGAGCACTACCATTCACCAGGCGTGTTCGTTCGTTCCTCCGTGAAAGCTCTGGCTGCAGGAGTGCAGTTTTATCTGAGATGTGTGGATCCGTCCGTGTCTGTTTGGCAACCCTTCGATTCGTCTTCTATTAAAAATGAAACCGAATGGTTTATGAGAAGTGATTGATATAAAAAATGTTAAACCATGATTTGATATGAGCTTCTGCAAGTGTAGGAGTTAACTTGTGAAAGTCCAAGTTTCAGCAACCTCATCAGTTATTAATGGTCTGAGTCTAGAGACGTTTCTCAGATGGAAGGCAGACTTGGTGACAGCTTTTATATGAGGTTCAATAGAGAGGGCGGAATCTAAGACCACACCAAGACTTCTACTTGGCAGAGGAGCAGATAGAGGAGCCTTCAATAGTGAGGACCACGTCACCAAACCATTTGAGCAGAGCTTCAGGTGCAACAATCATCAGCTCAGTCTTGTTACAATTGAATTTCTAAAAATGTTGGGACATCCAGGACTTTATTTCAAGGAGGCAATTTGTGAGTGAGGGGGTAGGGAGGGTTGTGATGGGTTTAGTATGTATGTAGAACTGGATATCATCTGCATAACAATGAAAGTTTAGCAAGTTTAGCAAGTTTATCAGTTGTCTCTAAAGAAGTATGTGGATAATGAACAGGTTAGGCCCGAGGACCGAGCCCTGCGGTACGCCACGACAAACTGGTGCAGGGGAGGTCTGGGCTGTTCCAAGAACCACTCCATGGTACCTACCAGGTAGGTACGACCTGAACCATGCATGGGCAGTGCCAGGAATGTGTACCACTGCCAGAGCTCATCCAGGCAGTCAAGGAGAATATTGTGACAAAAAGTGTTAATTGCTGATGAGAGGTCTAGAAGGATTATCAGTGTTAAGTTGCCAGAGGGGACGCAGATTTGGTAAACAGGTCTTGACTAGGGAGACAGGCATAGGGTCAAGTATACAGGTAGAAGATTTAGATTGAGTAACCAGAGCATTGATAAACGCTGGATCAGCAAGCTTGAAGGTGTTAAAATTGCATTTAGTAAGAAGAGCCATTTTAGTGGATACAGAGAGCACTGGCATAACTGGCATTACTGGCATGAATGAGGGCTGGAGCTGGGTATATTTAGCTTCAACTTTCGATTGGAAAAAATCCAGGAACCTGGCACAAACTTCTGTAGACTCCAAGAGAGAGGGGTTATCCAGAGGACACAGCCATATTTTGTGTTAAATAGTTTTCTAGGATCAGTTTTGCCCATATCGATGAGATCAGAATAATATTTATTTTTGGCCTGATTAAGAGCATCTTTATATGCTTCAACTGGGTCTTAATACATTTCTACATGAAAGGTGAGGGTTAAGAATTTTTTCTTAAGTCTTTCCAGCCGACAAACTTTAACTATTATAGAACGAAGCTCAGGGGTATACCAGGGAGCAGGTTGGGAGAATGACACATTTTTCGACTTGAGGGGAGCAAATGAGTCCTAGGAAGAAGAGGGCAGGGTATTACAATGTAGTACATGGTCATCAACAGAAGACGTCCGAGGCATGGGGAGGTTTTGCCGTTAAAGTTCACCAACAAACTTAGCAGTGATGTTATGAGTGGGGGGCGAGACGGATGTCAAATGACTGTCAAATTTAACTAAGAATTTTAGATTGTTCAAAATAGCACCAAGATATGTAGAACTGCTAGTAGAAATAGGGATGCACTTTGTCATCCTGATGGAGGGAATGGAGTGCTCCGATTCTGAGGGGGGAAAAAGTCGTCCGGAACCCCTGTGGGAAAAGCTGGTACGGCGACATAGTCCAAGTTCCTTGATTAATGAGGAGCAGGTTGTAGTATTGTGATTATTAAAACAAAAAAGTTCATCAAAGCCCCGTGACCCTGCATAGGATAAGCGGTTCTGATAATGGATGGATGGATGGAGTTCATCAAAGCAGTAACAAGGTGCCATGGCAGCTGCAATTACCGGCCCAGTTAGCAGAAACAAGCTGTAGAGTCCAAGACAAGCCTGTCAGCCTTGCAACCATGATAACATGATAACAAATACCTAGCAACTGCTAGCCGAAGTTAGCTAGAATAAAAAAACAAGTGTCCTGTTGGGAAAAACAAAGATAAAAAACTAAAACTTTGAGAACAAAATATAAGTCTAACTAGGAATTATGCAATCCGCATAAAAATAAGATAATTAAAGTATGCAATTAAGTATACATTTGATAAAATGCGGTTGAGAAATGGCGCAGAAACAATGCCAGCGTCCTTTCCTAACAGCGTCGCTAAGCAACTCTGTATGGGTCGAGAAGGAATGAAGAGCCAAACACTCAAAAGTTTCAGTTTTTTTCTTTCTATTTTAATGGTCATGGTCAATCAAAGATTTTTCTCTAGCTTATTTAAAACACTGGTTAGCAGTTGTTGACGAGGACTTGTTGTTGCTGTTGCTGAGCTAACTGGTTAGCCTAGCAGTATAGCCTATTAGCTTGTTTCTGCTTACTGTCTGGCAAGTGCAGAGAGCATCTTCTTGGCCTGGCATGGCACCGAAATACACCATCCTTCCCCTCGCTCATCAAAGAACGAATTAATCTCAAATATGGCCGTCATTTAAGTCAGTATGGTGTATTCGGATGAATGCTAGACTATGCCCTGCACGTTATTATGAATCCTAGATATTGTCATGGAAAGATACGCTCTCAAGCGCTAGGACTGGCCAGACACCCATGCTTATGCAAGTGTTGAAAGACAGGCCGCAAAGTTTTTCACACTTATTCAAACAGGAAGGTGACGGTAATGTATAAGTATGGATAGGCATAAAAAATAAGAAAGGTTACCTTAAGGCATAAGATTGGGGTTTGACATAAAAGGCTTTAAACATGCAGGCATGGGGACCTGGGCAATCGTAGTGTGGAAGTGGCGTTTTAGAAAAAGGAGTAGGATCCATGAAAACGGTTAAAAAAAAGCATTTCCTATTCTTTGAAAAATGTGGTGATCCTTTGGCGGAGCTAATTCAGGCAGGCAACTCAGTCAGGTGCATGAATTCACGTCACATCTATTAACCAAGGACATGCTCACCAGTTGAAGGTGGCGCTGAATGGCTCCTACAAGTGGTCTATTGCTATTTGCTGCACCACACTGGCTCTTTCAACTGCTGGGCACCATATGCTCCTGCTTGCTGCTTAGCGCCCACCTCCACCCCAGTCTCCACCTACTTAGGGTCTGTTGTTCATTATCTGTCAGGAGATTCTGCAGACATCTGCTCCCTACCTATGCTTCACTGAGTGTTAAACATGACCATGGGCGGGAAAGTCATTCATATTAGCACACCCTTCATGCCAAACCTCAATGTATTACTATGTTATTGCAATAAACAGTTAAAGTCACGTAAGTTGTCCTGACTGAACTGGGCATTATCAAGGACAGACAGATGAAACAAAGTCAAGGACAGACAGATAAAACTGTGCATGCATTGGCCCTGTTCTGTAACAGACGAGAGAGAAAGAGAGAGAGAGTGAGAGAGAGAGAGAGAGAGAGAGAGAGAGAGAGAGAGAGAGAGAGAGAACCAGACTAAATTAAATATTTATCTAATTTTGAGGGGTGCGTGGAAGAAATTCAATGTTGACTCCCAGTGTAAACTCTGGTAACTCCTGCTGTAGAGAATCTCAGTGATACAGGGGTTGAAATATTATCTATAATAGCTTCATGTTCAAAGAGAACATGACAACTGCACACATTTTTCCAAATGGAATGTCTTTAAAAGTGTGGGGGATAAATGGTCTAAAATGGATGAAAATTAACAACACATGCCATTTCACCCATTTTTTCACATACAGCCTAAATAAGTTGTCAGGTATATTATCTCCTGCTTGCACACTTTCTGAAAAATCTTAAACAGACAGGTGATTAAATTGTTTGTTAATTACCAGCTACGGAGCCTTTTTACAACATAATTTGACACCGTTAGTTAGACTGTTCCTTGTTCCCTATCCTTACACTACATAGCCTCATTCCTATTGGCCCCAACCTGGTTGAATAGTGTTCCATCAGATGTGTTTGTGTGTTATCAGAGTCGATGTCACAAGATCCCCCACGCCGCCATTGAAGCAGGGCATAGGATGTGTTTCAATTTTGTTTGTCTAGGGAGGCCAGTGTCAGAGCACAGAGGATTGTCTAGAGCCTGAGTCAGAACACAGACGTTTGTCTAGTGAGGCCAGTGTCAGAGCAGAGACGTTTGTCTATTGAGGCCAGCACCAGAGCACAGAGGTTTGTCTAGGGCCAGTGTAAAAGCACAGAGGCTTGTCTAAGGCCAGTGTCAGAGCACAGAGTTTTGTTTATTGAGGCCAGTGTCAGAGCACAGAGATTTCTGAGGTACACGGTGGGCCATCTTTTCGACCATGCTCTGGTTTTAGCCATTAGCAGTTATTTGTTCCTCCAATTGTTCTCTATGTGTGCTTAATCATGTTTGTGGGTTATTATCCCTCCCCAGGCCTGTTGGTTCAGGGTAATACTGGCAAAAAAGTATTGTTGTGCTTTGTAGCTAGACAATGTTTTAGCATGTTGGGCCTGTTTTACTTTATTCAAAGCAAAACTCCTTTCTTAAATAACCAACCAACAATCACTTTTCTTGTTTACCGGTTTTCCCCCAAAGCCAATGTTTGTACCATGTGTTTGACCTCTTGATAGCCCAGTATCACCAGTACTTAATAATAATTGTAAATAATATGTGAAAAGTTCACCTTTGCTTTTTGGACAGGAAAGGCTCTCACACTTGCATAACATTACGTCTGAACCTTTGCAGGAGATGTGATGTTAGGCTGGGCTAATAGGCACAGTCTG
Organism: Galaxias rostratus; assembly: GCA_036024795.1. NCBI lineage: Eukaryota > Metazoa > Chordata > Actinopteri > Galaxiiformes > Galaxiidae > Galaxias > Galaxias rostratus. Next base: position 5,612 of record JAVQJS010097329.1, read on the forward strand.
AGTCAAAGGCTTGGTGGGTAATGCAGGTGCTTAAACCCTGCCCTTGCAGTTAACTTAGTTTTATGACATGGACAGCAAAACAGAACAACACACGGCATATTTTTCCCCTTTGATCTGGATAACTAAGCTTCAAACGCACAATACTCCACTCAATCACCTTGCTCTCTTACCTTTTCCTTCCAGAATGTGCAGACTAACAGAAGTCTTAACTTTTAACCACTTTCTGGTTTCTCGTTTGTGCGACTTCTTGCTCTATACCCAATACTTCTTTGGGGTTAGATTGAACTCAAGTTAAAAAGCACTGGATTAAATGAAAGGGCAGTATAAGCAGCCTTCTGTTGGTAAAGGAGTTACAAGGTTTTAGTTTGACACTCATGCATGCTAGCGAAAGTTAAAGTGCTTGCTACACAACAAAATACATGTTTAGTACCGAGATTAGTTGCCTGACATGCAAATCAAATACCATGTGATAAACGTAAGCTTTGGAGAACCACTGCACACTGTGCTAGACTAGCAAGCTAGATTACTCGAGCCTACTGGCAACCTGAGCTTGTGGATGAGACATTTGACATGCTCTTATGGCCTTGTTCCTTTTTTTAAAGCATTATACCCATTGTGTTGATTGTTGTACTTCTAAATGCGCTAGACTATTGACATAAAATCAAACAGTAAACTATTTACATTTGTTAAAATGTAGGATATGCTTTTTAAATATTATTGGCAACATGCCAGTTATTGTAACAGTCTCTATTTGGAAGGAAACACAAAGCGTTTTGTTGTGGCAGTGCCTGAATTTCCGTTGGCAAGCAGTGTGCTTCCCACTGACGTGTATGGGCTTTTGGTGTGTTCGATATGGAGCAGGAGGTGGTATCGAGCTGGCTGTAGAGGGAGACCCCACCTCTACCAGCTTCTGGGCGAAAGTCTCTCGGCTAATTTGTAATTTGTTCTCCTTTACTTTTTGCCATGCCCTTGTGGACAAGGAAGGCATTCAAAATGGCAAAGTCTGTGAAGTGGTAAAATAATGTTTTGTACCACTATGTAATACTCACTGCCTGAGGGACTTACAGTGGTTGCTCTAGGTTTAGCTCAAACTGTCTCTTTGAGCTCCTGAGGGTTGAGAACCAAGACTCAGGAAATGTTGAATCTAGTGTGGCCGGTGTGAGGCCACAGAATAATGGGTTCCTCAGCTCATCCTCCTCAACTGGGGGGTGTGTAGGCATTTCTGATCATCGGTCACTCTGAAGAATGATGTGCCTTTATACCACCTGCCCTCTGTCCCAAGTCTGGCCAGGGTCCTCCCACAGGTGATGACGTCTGCGGGATTCTGTACAGAATCAACATGGCACCACTTATACTGGTTGGAAAGGTCCTGTATTTTCGCCATTTTTGTCCCAACTAATACTTTGAACTGGCAAGAGTCTAACTGCAGCCATGCCAGGACAGTGGTTGAATCTGACCACAGGATGAGGTCTCGTGTTAGAAGTCAGTTCTGTTTGGATTACCCTGACTAGTTGAACCCTAGTGAGTGCTGCATCTAAATCCAGGTGAGTGATTGACTGCTGCTTCCTGGGGGCTAATCTCGATCTTGCCCCAATCTCTGCATTTCTGCCTTGTAAGCACTGGCTTGTTCTGGTGCCTTTACCCTTTGCTCTGTGCTCTTTATCTGGGTAGCTCTGCTTTCGGAAACGCTCATGGTTGAAGTATGTCCTTAACCTGTAGTAAAGGAGTCGCACAGTGCTGCACTCCTTCCACTTCAACCCTAACCGTCTGAGGCTCGAGCAGACAGGTTACCTACTAGTTCTGAAAAGATCTGGTGCTTGCCCTTTCCTCTTGCCAGGGTATTACATTTATTTGCCACAACTTCTTCACACCATCAATTAGGTCCACTGATGGATGGGTAGTGAAGGTGAGGAGGCATTACTGAGCCTCTGTAATGTCCTGCAGCAGGAGCTTCATAAGATGGTGCATGTCTTGCAACGAGCCTTAAGGTCACAGTCCCCTGTCCTGTGTGCACGACCACAGCGCTAGCGTCCCCTCTTTTCTCTGATCCAACAAACTGTCTCATTCTTGTTCAACTGCTTGAAGCAATCCCAGCGGTTCATATTGTGGCTGGTGTTGTTGCATGCTCCCTAGGTGGTGGTAGGGGCTCAGACCCGTGTGACTGATGGATAGGTCTGTGCAGTGAGCAGTAATGTCTGGACGATTGTGTGTCATACAGTCCCAGGTTCTTCTTAGCATCTACATGTGAGTACCTGCAAGGTTACTCAGGGCTTCTCATCTGTCTCCGAGGGTTCTGATGGTCTGCCAATTCAGCTTGTTCTCTTGGTTTTGTTATCAGCTGCACTGGAGTGTACTTGGCTTCCCCCTCACCCTTCGCTAAGTCTTTATGATGGAGGGCTGATACTTGAGCTGCCGTTAGCTCTTGGCTTTTGAGCAGCTCATTTACCTTGACCTCCAAATGGCTGAGTTAATTGTGTTCCTTGGTGCACTTTAGTTTCAAGGACTGCATATCTTCCAAACCAAGAGAACAAGCTGAATTGGCAGACCATCAGAACCCTCGGAGACAGATGAGAAGCCCTGAGTAACCTTCTCCTGAGTAACAACTTCTCTTTGGCAGGCTCCTTGACATCATGACCCAGCCACCTAGATAGGCCAAACCCTTCCTAGTTGATGGGTTGATGCAGACTATGTACGTGCCATCGCTCCTTGACGATGGTTGTCATCCTCCCTGGTGCTGCGATAATGGTAGGCGTATGTTTGCATGGGTGGTGAATGACATCTCCTCTTGATGCAGTGTGAGGACTTCATGGCCCGGCAGATACCTGGCAGGAGCTGCTTTCCTCCAGGAACCAGAATCCCTTTCCTCCTAATGCATCCCCTAAGGTCCCGCAGTAGGCTCCCCCAACGACTTATAGAATGAATAGTGTGAAATAGGGTTAGGAATTGTAGGTGGTGGGTAGGAAGAGCCCGCTGACATGTCTGATCAGTTATTATGTAAGAGACAGACAGGGGCCCTGTGATAGGCTGGAGACCTGTCCAGGGTGTACCCTGCCTCTCACCCTATGTTGGCTGGGATAGGCTCAAGCCCCACCACAACCCTGCATAGGATAAGCGGTATTGCTAATGGATGGATGGATGGATGGATGGATGGATGGATCGAGACAGACAGGACTTGACTGATAGGTCAAAAGATACATGGTTCTGAAATAATATGCAATGTGTGTAATAATGTGCCCCAATCGGAGGGGGTGATACCAAGGTTTTGCCAAACTAAATATACACCTGCTCCTTATTATGAAGTAGATTTTTTGCTGGCAGTACTCACAGCCCTCCACAATAAACTGTTTCTTATCAAACACAACACCACCTCAAAGTAATATTTTACTCTTGTCTGGAACCTCACACGCGCACACACTTTTTTTTAAACACAACGTTACCCTTTCATCAGGGTAATTTTTAGACGTGTTATGTCTAGGGAAATGCAGTGAGCTGCTTGCATGAAATATAGGTTAAGGTGGAAAAAACTATTGTTGTTGTACGACTTCTGTTCAGTTCAATGAAGATGGGGGAAAGCAAAGTGGTGACCACCCTTTCAAGAGTTTCAACCCAACCAAACTGAGTGAAAGTTACTAAGGTCTCACTTAAAGAAACTCAAGCACCTTGACTATTGAGACAGAGAAGTAGGTCAGTGATAGACACAGAGGTGAGAATCACAGTAGACACGTACGGATCCTTTTCTGCTTTTGACATTATTTTTCTGACCTCCCAAAACAAACTATTCCGATATGATTACAGCAGTTGGCATGTTGGAAATGATCATATGTCAACACAGCACAGACATAAACAAATGTCCTATGGACATTAACATTAAACTCATTGCCTGCATGGGTTTGAAAAATATCCAACATAACTACAACTGTAAGTATACAGGTTTTGATTATAAAAATACTTGGTTGCTGCTACACAAACAATAGCACAAACACACGACACAAAAACACAGACTCTTCTCTTCAAATGCCTGTTTACCATTGACATAACTAGTATAATAGTTGTAAAATATCCACAACGGTCTGTTCCAAAGAAGACATGTTTTGTGTACTTATTCCCAGAATGACTTGTTACTGTTCTAGCAGAATTTAAATTACTTGCAATTGTGTACAGTGATGGGTGAACTTATTCAAAGAATGACTTCTTACTGTTATAGCTGAGTTTAAATTAATTCCAATTGTGTACAGTGATGTCTGAATGCTCACTACTGGTTGATGGATAACTCGTGACCACAGCTGCATGTCGTAAACTAAGGTTAACCTTCTATTTAGGAAGTTGCAGGGGTTATCATTCGTGGCTGGAGGGGTTACACCGAAGACAGAATGTCTGCAGACAACATAACCCTAGAAAGGAGTGTCAACCTTAACGACCAGCAATCTAAACCCAATATATGTGTGAGTTTTTACAATTGGGAAAAAGGGCACACTTTTGTTTGGTATTAAGGTAAGCAGTTTTCAGAAATGAATTGTCATCCCCTAGGGGCTTCGTCCTAATGTTGGGTGGAATGATCCTTTTACAAACGCATTCAATCCTTTGCAGAAGCATCTCTTTTTAATAAAATACTTGTATTTTTAGGTTTTGCCATGTTTCATGTGTAGAATTTCCGGAAAATTACTCTTTTGATGATTCTCAATTATGATTTGTACCAGGACAACTGTGACGGTGCATTATCGGGTCTTGTAGTCAAACACTTTGCTAACACAAATGCCATTTCAGAAGGACACATTCATACACATGCTCAGCGACTGTTTGCCTATGAGTGTCAGTCTCTATGATAGGAAGCCATACCACTGGCATAGATTATGTTTACAGACTGAATGACAGTGGGAGGGAGAGATAGCTATATTTAAAAGGACACAGAAACGGAAAGTAAACAAAAGAGACACTGAAAGTGAGTATGAGATAGAATAAAAGCATTATTTTTGGCTCAATAGTGATTTATGGGTGCCAGATAGAGAAAGTGTGTGTGTGTGTGTGTGTGTGTGTGTGTGTGTGGTGTGTGTGTGTGTGTGTGTTATGTGTGTGTGTGTGGTGTGTGTATGTGTGTGTGTGTGTGTGTGTGGGTGTGTGTGTATGTGTGTGTGTGTGTTGTGAAACAACCTCAGTTCATTCTGGCTAACCTATCAGACACATCTCTACAGAAACGGCC